>VDFB02075321.1:452981114-453034285 GCA_007258455.2 Sequoia sempervirens
TCTGTATGCTTACGGTCTCCGAGAAATAGCCCTTCAAATATTGCTGCCTTTTAGCACTTTGGACTCTTAAGGGAAATCGCTGGTCCAATGTAGGTCGGAGTGATTCGGCATATTTGGGTGCAAAAGAGGACCATACCTAGCATAAACGTACCCATACGGATGTGTTGGAATAGTCCGTTTGGAAGTACGAGTTGCGGAATGAAAGTTGCACCACTTTGCTACTTTACACTGCTTGCATCTGGCAACTTTTCCCTCCACTGAAAAGTTATCACCATAGGAAAATGCTTTCAAGATAGAAAAAACCAAGAGAGGTCTTGGTAGATGATCCCAACACGATCCCATAGCCTCCAACGAAGTGTTTGTATGCCCCACGGTCTCCGAGAAATAGCCCTTCAAATATTGTTTCCTTTTAGCACTTTGGACTCTTAAGGGAAATCGCCGGTCCAATGTAGCTCGGAGTGATTCGGCGTATTTGGGTGCAAAATAGGACAATCCCTAGCGTAAACGTACCCATACGGACGTGTTGGAACAGTCCGTTTGGTCGTACGAGTTGTGGAATGAAAGTTGCACCACTTTGCAACTTTAATTCCTTGAAGATTGCAATGGCTTTGCGTAGTTGGCGCGATTTCTGCATGGTGAAACAAAGTTTGGTTTCATTTCACCAAGTCAATACCGTCTCTTGAATTCTTAGGAAGTAGATTAGAACTTCTGACCCGTTGTCTCTTTTTTCAGTTTGTTTGATCTACAACCTAAATAAAAGAGCTTCATTGTCCAAACCTTCATTGTGAATTGAAAAAATTCAATGCTTTAGGTGTGATAAGCTTGGTCACTTTTCCAAACATTGTTCAGATAGACCTAAGCATCAAGCCTCCATTGCAGATGTAGATCATGATGTCTCTCCACAATAGAATGAAGAGCCTTGTTACCATGCAATATAATAAGATCCTTGAAGCCTTATGCTTACAATAATTATAAAAAGAAATCCCACATAATTATCACATAAGATAATTGTCACATCCCTCCTGTAACCAACTCCCATATGGAAGAAAACCAAATAAATAAATATGATTTTGACTTAATGAAAGTTGGCGAAGGAGACAATTTGAATTTATGAATACACATTTAAGGCTAAGTAGTGTTACTGTTTTCTGAATGGTACAAAACAACAAATTTTTAAGATGTATTTTATTGAGCTATTTTTTCCCAAAGTTCTTTTGATGCTTTAAAACTCCAAAATTATTGCGCTGCTTTGACTTAGTGATGCTTTACTTTTTTCATGATATTATAGAACATTTTTATGGGTTGTTGGAAAGTCTTCCCTTGGGCTACTGAGTTTGGTTACAAGTGATTCATCCAAGTTATTAATCTCTATCTTGTTCTTATTAGATATAGTCCTACTCTTTGTTAATTTTAATTTTCATACTTGCACATTTCATAGTTTTCTAGTATGTCACTTCTATCTGATCTTGTCATAGTGACTTATCAATCCGCTGAGAAGCATTCCAGGGCAGATATAGTAGAAATATAGGACTGAACAAAAGATGATAGTGAGAAAAAGTTACCTAAAAGTCAGTTGGCATTCATTTGTAGTATCAAAGCATACATAAAAGGGTGCCTAGGTCTATGCTTTATCAATGTTAAGTGGTAGAAGGAGAGGTCTATTATAGAGCATCAGCCAAAACATGCACCTAACTGGAAGGTTAGTTAGTGACATGAGGCTTTTGAAAGTGTGCCTAGCAGTCATGAAGCAGTGAGCAGCAGGTAAAAATGGTGCCTGGGAGGATCTAAAATGATGTTTTGAGTGGCATGATGGATGAGAATAGGCACCTAGACTGACAAGACTAATTGAAATTGGTGCCTAACATTTATTTGACTGAGCTAAAAGGTAGGTACATCAAGGATAGGTGCTTGGAGTGGATGTTTATGCAATGTGAAGTAATGGTTTGAGTTTGAAAGATGTGCAATGCAATGTAATCAATAATATGAATAAATTTTTAATTATTAGTTATGTATTGTGAAGTAATTGCATAACTGCTTAGGTTGACTTTGTAAAAACTATATTTTAATTGAATTTTTTTCATCTATCAGCATCTAGTTGTTACTTATGCAATGTGAAGTAATGCTTTGAGTTTGAAAGATGTGCAATGCAATGTAATCAACAATATGAATAAACTACATAATATAACCATTCTTTTTATGCTATTGTACATCAAGATATTTAACCATTGCTCACTTGATTAAAATTTCAAAGAGTTTAATTATGCACATGAGGAGGCAATTAAATTTCAATTGTCAACTTCTATATATGAAATTATCCAATAATCAAGTGTATGTCCATATACAAAAATGGCATCAACGCCAAATCAAACAAAATTTTACAATATGTGGCATATGCCATCTCGGTATCTATTCAATATTTACATGCCAAAATGTCTATCTCATTCTAAACTACTGGTGGATCATCAAAATGGAGCCTCTTTGAAGCACTCATTGCCTCTGAAGGTAGCTGCACAAGAAAAAGTCAAACCACAATTGAGATTAGTTATACTATATAATTTAAAATCAAACAATTAACATCAAAATTAATATACATTAAATTATAATTGAACTCTAAAATTGTAATCTTGATTACCTGAAATATCCGTCTCTTCAAAGGGTCAAGAGTTCTAGAATATGCCCCTCTCAAAGAACCGACCAAACCATCTTTTGTAATTTCAATCTATATAGGTGAACAAAAACATAAAAGTGATCCAAGTTAGCATACAATTATCAGTAATAGGAACATATAAATACCAAACACAAAATAAAATGAACACATTCTTCTTTAGGTTGATCTTTTTCTTTATCTCCTTTAGGTGTTTTGACACCTCCTCCTTGAGGTGCTTCAACACCTACTCCTTCAAGTGTTCCAATACGTATTGCTTTGGGCATTGTGTCACTTGTCAACAAGGACATATAGCTCATAACTCCCTGCACATAAAAATGACAAGTACATATGAAACTACCAATCTATGTCGATATATGTCTAATCAATATAAGATCTTAAAATTCTTAATTCAATTAAATTTGAGTTCAATTACCTTCCCCTTATCCAACATTACACTTCCATAATCTGGACAAGGCTGCACCTCACTCGCACAAGGTATTTCCTACAAGAGGAAAATAAGATAAACATATAAGTTATTATATAATTTCATTTTAATGACAATTCAAAGGACAAGAAAGTATATAATAAATAAATGTAAATGAGTGAGTGCAAAAATATATACTATGTGCGTGTCCAGGCCAAATGAAATGGCCCTCAGGGTGCTATCTGTCACTTGTGTTAGCTCCTCCTCGGACATCAACTGTTAAATAGACCATGCAAATAAATATTAGTACATTATACTATCTCTTATTAATATTCATTTAAAAACAAATGCAAGTTATGAATTCACAACTTAAATTTTACCTGTCTCACTATTCCAATGTCCTCCTCTCTAGCAGGAGAGGACTCTGTACGGTGTGCTCCACTCCCCTGCGTCTGATCTATAATGTCCACATCATGGAAGTCATAATCGGAAGTGTCTAAGGGATGCTCGACAGGCTGTACAAGAGGACCCAAGCATATTTGGCGGCTCATGGAGCAAGTATGTGGTACAAAAATATGTGGACCTGACGAGGATGATGCAGTAGCACTCGAGCCATCACCAACATCACCAGAATGTGGCTGAGCTACTACAGAAGCATGCGAAACCAAAAGACCACTCAAAGAGTGAATAGCGTGGATAGTCTGTGTGGCTGCATCCTGCATAATATTTGGATGGTGTACTAGAGGTGGCGGAGGAAGGCGAGGGAGGGGAACATATGGGCAGGGTATTACTCTAACTTCCCCTGCTCTATCCTGGGGCATACCTCCACCAACGCCCTAGAAGGGTCTAATGTCAAAGTAATTGACATGATGCCCTAACACAAACTCAGCATATAATTTTTTTATAAAGTAAAATGGTATATCCAAATTGTTGTTCAGTGGTTTCAAAAAAACCATACACCAACAATCCCAAAATTTTTCTACAATGTCTCTATGAATGCACCATTTTATAGAAAGTTTTGTTTTATTAACATTAACTAGCAAACCAGTGCAGGGGTTAACAAATAAAGAGGCTATTTGGGCTTTGGTTATTCCAAGATCTTTCACATCATCATAGGACAATCCACATGCATAATATTCTCTCATGTCTTCTCACCACAATGAAAGGCATTATGTTGCGAGGAGAGGGTTTCTATGTTTTTAATTATTTCTTTCACTGTGTTTGACATTGAAGATAATCGAGGGACTCTCGTATAAACGAAATGCCCCTTAATTGTTGAAATTTTTCAGAAATTAATTCTTGAATTGATGGCTGTGGAGGTGGTGGAGGTGGAGGTGGTGGAGGTGGAGGTGGTGGAGGTGGAGGTGGTGGAGGTGGAGGAGGTGGAGGAGGTGGAGGTGGTGGAGGTGGTGGAATTGGTGCATTTTCATTGTCAGCAGCTATAATGCCTGATTAAATATAAAAACAAATCAATCTAATTAAAATTAGACAATATAAATGAAAATATTATAAAAATACCCTATTTTTAAAAAAAAATCTAGTTTTTAACAAAAATCTATAAAATTCTCTAATTTTTAATCCAAATACATAAAAAACACTATTTTTAAGTCAAAACCCATTGCAAACATTCAATTTTCATCAAAATCCATGCTAAATTCAAAATTTTCATAAAAAATCTATCAAAAAACCCAATTTTGAAAAAAATCAACTAAAATTAAACAAATCTAATTGAAAACTTGATTAGAGCAAATAAAAAATCAAGAATCTAACCTTTTGAAGATGGATTTGCACCAAATCGGATATCTGTATAGTTGAAAATGAGGATGGATGGGTGGGAGGTATTTCATTAGAATTAGATTGGATGGATGTATGGTTACTAGGTAAAGTTTTATGGTACTTAGAAAGTTGAAGAGCCATAGCATGACATCTTTATTTCCTCTCATTTGCACTTCTATTTCTTCTTTTAAATTTTTTTTGACTTGTGATGGGGTAATTGAGTTGTTCCCCAATGTTGGTATCTTTTCTTATTTTTAAGAAGGAACTAAGGGGACCACTATTGGTTTGTAGATCACTAAATTCTTATTTTTTGTTCTAAAGACTTGTTTTTATTTCAAAGGCACAAATTTAGTTACATGGTTATCTCTTGGTCTTTTATACTATGGTAGAGTTGGAAACACACCATACATGCCAAGTGGTCAAGGGAGGATACCCAACTTAGACTAGGGTTCATCCACTACCTGTGGGACCGTAGGAGGAACAACCATCAAAGTCACTAGAGGTTGAGGAGTCTTAGGGAGGATATTACTACTTGGAATAAATCAACTATACACTTTTCTTTAAACTTTTGATATGACATGAATAAAAAGTCCTCATGAGGCTTTATAGGTTTGACTACTTGAGGCCAAAAGTAATCTAGCAAAAAATTCCATGAAAGGCCAAAGGCTTAAACCCACTATAATAAATAGTATGTATTTTTCCTTCAAATAGGAATTTCACAAATTTGTGAATAACCAATGGGACTACATTCATGGAGCTTAGCCATGTATGACCTAACTTCATATAGAACTAGTCCAACATTGAAATTATGGTAAAGAAAACACCCAACTATTTAGGTCCAACCTTTACTGGGAGAGTTATAAAACCAATTATAGGGAAGCCATAACCATCACGAACTTTTAATCATGCTTTTGATTGTTCATAATCATCTGTATAAAGTTCATGTACATACAATAACTCTTTTTTGATCATATTCACTATGTACATGGGATCAATGAGTATTCCCCTTTTCGGGTTTCTGCAAACTTGATATAAAGAAGACCATCAAGTGTTGTTTTGAGGCATGACTTATATGATTGACCAATAGGAGCCTATGAAGGGGTACCTTCATACCAACTAATCGATATTCGATAATCATGAAGGGTTATACAAAAACGTGTTAAGGATGGATATTTCATTAGCAATTTCTTATCTTGAATATTAGGTTTGTTACCTATAAACACCCTTTGAATGTCAACATCTTGAAGACTATAGGAGAATTTCAAATAAAGGGATTAGTATCATTTCATAAAGTTTTTTATTTTCTCTTTAGGTCCTTGATTACAATGAACTAAATTTGTTAATGTAACTTGAGGACTGATGTTCAATTGAAAGTGTTGGAGGAAATCACTAATGAGTTGTGTAAAGGAGGCAATTGATTTGTTTGACAATGAACAAAACCAATCCAAGGCCATATCTTTCAATGATCTAGAAAAGAGTTTCACTATGAGTGAATCTTCAAAAATAAAGTCTCTACACAAGGTAGTAAAAACTAACAAATGGTTATTAGGATATTTTTTACCATTGTACTTTCCAAAGCGAGGTATTTCAATGTTTTTTAGTATAGGTGTATTTAAAATAGTGAACATTAATGAGCTATTTGTAAGGTATTTTGGATGTTTACTATTGGTTTGATTTTGGTTTAAGTTTGAAATTTGTTGTTGTAATAATGTCATGCTTTAAAAAAGTTGATTTATCACAAGATCATTGGGCCACATGTTGTGAGAGTTTTTCAAGTATGGTGAACTAGTATGGAGGAATGGTGGGATATTATATTTCATGTTTAGGAGGGGTGATGAATATGGAGGTGTTATAGGTGAAGGGACAAAACTATTATAATTTCCACTAGAAATTCCTAAGCTTGAGTTTAAACCATTGTTATATTCCATCATTGATGCTATGACTGGAGGTGTAAAGTTGGGAATAGAAGGCATTATTGTGGGAGAGGAAACTTATTTTCCAAAAGGATTTTGAGCATTAGTCAAAAATTTCGTGAAACTAGCTACCAAAGGAATATTAGAATCTACTATATTAGCTAGGCTACGTAACACTTCTATCCCTTCCTAATCATTTACCAACTTCCCAATGCTATCCAAAAGAGGAATTGCTTCTCCATCCAAAGGTTCAATGCTTAAGAATTGTTGAATTCATTGTAGGTCTTTATCCAATTATTCTAGATTATCATTGGGGACCTTAGAAATAACATATGCCAAGTCCACATAAATGTTAGGTTACAAAAAAGACATGGGTAATGTAGGACTAGGGAGGGAATATAAGATGGATTGGGTAGACATAATATGTTGAGTGAAAGAGTTATAAGAATCAAGCTCAACATTGGCTATGATTGCAACATAGGAAGCCATAAGTCTACAACTACATCTCACGTGGGTATTAGTGAAGTGACACAAGGTCATGAAGCTCATAAATTTTCTACAAGATTCAAAACAATTTAATGCTCATACAATGAAGGGAAAACACAAAATAGTCACAAAAACTAAAATAATTTGCACACACAAAACCCAAAACAACATAAGAATCATAGAGATAGAACTATGATCCAAATCTTTGTCAAAACTGATTGGACAGGGAATTGGCACCCTAGACTGATGAGGTTGATTTTTGTTAAATTTAAAATCTAAAAATGAGATATAGTATCTGAGGATCCTAATTGAAGATGTTTAGGTCTGCCAATAGGAATACTTTTAGAAATGCACAAAATTTTAATTTTATATACATGCAGCCATAATGCCTGATTAAATATAAAAACAAATCAATCTAATTAAAATCAGACAATATAAATGAAAATATTATAAAAATACCCTAGTTTTTTTAAAAAATCCAACAAAAACCCTAGTTTTTAACAAAAATCTATAAAATTCTCTAATTTTTAATCCAAATACATAAAAAACACTATTTTAAAGTCAAAATCCATTGCAAACATTCAATTTTCATCAAAATCCATGCTAAACTCAAATTTTTCATAAAAAATCTATCAAAAAACCCTATTTTGAAAAAAATCAACTAAAATTAAACAAATCTAATTGAAAATTTGATTAGAGCAAATAAAAAATCAAGAATGTAACCTTTTGAAGATGGATTTGCACCAAATTGGATATCTGGTTTGCGGAATCAACTTTCCACTGTGCGCCCGCCGCGGTTAAGCAAATGTCGAATGAAAATGAGTTTTGCTCAGGCCGAAATATATATATATATATGTGTGTGTGTGTGTGTGTGTGTGTGTGTGTGTGTGTGTGTGTGTGTGTGTGTGTTTCTAAAATCGGATATCCGATTTGGATCGAATATCCAATTTTGAAATCTAGGTTTGGGCTTTGCTTCGGTAGTCACCCGAGCCACATAAAGTCAACTCGGCATTTTTCGCGTTTTTGAGTCGTAGAAACACGTATTTTTTTCTCCATTGCCACTTTTTGGCATACCATGATCCTGCACATGCCCTTGATCATAGAACGATGAATAGAAAATCCCATGATACTCACTCAAATGAAAAAATCAAAGACCAAAAACCTCAGTATTGATAAAGCAGATCAAATGATGTCATCTCACACAAACATATCCTTTCTAGGTGTCAAGACATCTAAGTAATTAAGGGAAATGTGAGAACACAAAATACCTAATAAAATATTCTTGGGAAGATTCTAGAAAAAGTGCATGAATAGATCTAAAGAGCTTTGAAATATCTTTCCAACGTTGATTGAATCATGAAAATCAAAGATACAGGAAAAAATTATGAGCTCAAAAGCGCAAAATGAAGATTTAGATTTGACTAAAAATAACAAGAACCAACAGGAAAATTTGATAATGAGACCTACACCACTAAACATTACTCAGAACTAGCTTTCTGATAATATCTCATTTGCCGGATTTCAACATCATATGCCCAAGTTATGCAAAAAAGAAAAAAATTGCTCCTTTAGGGAAAATGGGGGTTAGGAGGGGGACTTGGAGAGTTGTTCATACAATGATGTTAGCATGACATCATGCTAACATCAACAAAGTACTAACTTAAATTTGATGGTTTGATGGTCGTCACCGGAAAAATGCTTAGTCATTGAAAAACATTTCTCAGTAGCCGTAAATCTGTGCACCTGGTAGAATATTTTTTTAGAATATAGAAGATTTTTCCTCTTCTTTTTTGCTGCCAGATTCTTGTTTTGTCTCCAAATTCTTTATGCCTACAAACTGTCACCAATTTTGATAGAAGATTCTATGGAATCTTTTAAGGATTCCAATTTTCCATTCGGGAGGAAGGTATTTGTTTCTTTAAAAGCAGAGTTGAAAAAATGAAATAAAAAATTCTTGAACTTAAGAATTCCATGGAACAAATACAATTGGAAATTAATTGTAAGGAAAATGAAAAATTAGATCTAAGTACAGAGAAAGAGAATCGGTTGGGTGGAGACATGAAAGTATATTATTGATAGGACATGTTTAGAGAGGTCACCATGATGTGTATAGGATCATTGGTTATGTTTGGATTAAATGAAAAGAGGTTGGTTACTTGATAGGGGCTTGCAAGAAATAGAATTTATTTTTTTCAAAAAGGAAATGGTACCAAAGGGGTAGTGAGTAAAGAAAGTGGAGCAATGAAATGGTGAGGATTTTTGTCAATAAGGGGTGGCTTGTTTATAGGGGGATATAGGGTTGAATTATATATTGTTAAAATAAGGTGAAATATTATAAATTTTAATGCTCCAAGAACTATACAAATCTAATTTTATCAATGCAACATTGGGTTCATAAAGATATAACATGATATCCTAAAATTACCAAATAGAAATTAGTTAATCATATGATATGATTAGAAAACACAGTGGGGTAGTGAGTGATATGATTGTGCTTGTTCTAAGCTCAAGGGTGGAGAGATCAAAAGGGATTTTCAAGTGGGGGATACATAAAACTAATCAAATTTACCAAAGGTGTGACTAACCAATTCGGTTGTTACGTGTAGAGGGTTTTACAATAGTATGTGGGTTGCAGTTTTCATAACACCCAGTGTTTTCCACCCTATAATTATTGTAATGAAAACCTTTTTCTACTTAGAGATTAAGAATGTAATGAAAGGAACCTTCAAAATTTACAACTTAGATAAAAAATTATGTTTTAATTTCCTCATGTGATGAAAAAATAAATGAACAAAACAATTGCAGGATGGAAAAACATAGTGGATTGTGAGTGATATGATTGTGCTTATTCTAAGCTCAAGGGTGGAGAGCTCAGGGAGGACTTTTTAGGTGGGGGATACATAAAACTAATCAAATTGACCTAAGGGATGACTAACCAATTGGGTTATTACTTGTAGAGGGTTTTACATAAGTACATGAGTTGCAAGTTTCATAACACAGTGTTTTTCAACCTGTAATTTTACAAATTAATAGGAATGTAATGAAAAACCTTTTGTTATTTACACAATAGGAATGAAATTCAATTCACTTTCAAAATTTATAAGAAGTATTAGAGTAAAAAAATGTGTTTCAATTTCTTCATCTGTTTGAAAAATAAATAACTTTTCATAAGGAAATAATTGATAGGGGATAGTGTGTTATCCAACACTACAAATAATGTGAGAATTTTTTTTGTTCTAATCAGATGAAGAAAGTGAAATTCCATTTTCACTATACCAAATATTTGTTCTAAAATTTGAAGGTAGACTTCAAATTACATTCTTGGTGCGTATGAAACACAAAAAATTCATAAGTAAATAACTGATAGGGGACAATGTGTTTTCCAACACTGCAAATAATGGGAGATTTTTTTTGTTCCAATCATATGAAGAAAGTGAAATTCCATTTTTACTGTACCAAAGAGTTATTCTAAAATTTTAAGGTGGACTTCATTAAATTCCTGGTCCATACGAAACAAAAACTTTTCATAAGGAAATAACTAACAAGGAATAGTGTATTTTCCAACACTACAAATAATGTGAGCATTTTTTTGTTCCAATCAGATGAGAAAGTGGTATGTCATTTTTACTATAACAGAGATTTGTTCAAAAAATTTAAGGTGGATTTCATTACATTCTTGGTGCATACAAAATAACTTTTCATCAGGAAATAATTGATAGGGGAGAGTGTGTTTTCCAACATTACAAATCATGTGAACATTTTTTTGTTCTAATCAAATGAAAGTGAAAGTGACCTAAAGGGTGACTAAACAATTGAATTGTTATGTGTAGAGGGTTTTACAATAATATAAGGGTTGCAAGTTTCATAACACCGAATGTTTTCCAAGAATGAAAACCTTTTCTTAATTAGAGAGTATGAATATAATGAAAGGAACCTAAAAAATTAACCTCCTTTTCTTTTGCTAAAATATTTTTCTTATCTTTTACTTCCTTTTCTAAGTGGTTAATTTTAGTCTTCAATTGTTTTGATATAGTTTCAACACTTCCAACTATTGCAAATACAATCACAGGTTGGAAAACACAATGGGTTGTGAGTGATATGATTGTACTTATTCTAAGCTCAAGGGTGGAGTGTTTGTTCTAATATCAAGGGTGGAGAGCTTGGGGAGGAGTTGTAGGTGGGGGACACATAAAACTAATCAAATTAACCAAAGCGGTGAGCAACCAATTGGGTTGTTATGTGTAAAACATTTTACAATAGTATGTGAGTTGCAGGTTTCATAAAACCCAATATTTTGCAATAAGCAATTTTTGTAATGAAAACATTTTCTTATTTAGAGAATATGAATGTGATGAAAGGAAATTTCAAAATTTACTATTATTATTTAGAGTGAAAATTACATTTCAATTTCCTCATATAATGGAAAAAATGCACAAAATAATTACATGTTTGAAAACACAATGGGTTATGAATGATTGCAGTCTTCTTTTTCTAAGCTCAAGGGTGGAGAGATTGGGGAGGATTTGTAGGTAAGGGAAACATAAAACTAATCAAATTGACCTGAGGGGTGACTAACCAATTGGGTTGCTACATGTAGATAGTCTTACAACACTATGTGGGTTGCAAGTCTCATAACACCTAGTGTTTTCCTACTTCTAATTATTATAATGAAAACCTTTTCTTATTTAAAGAGAGTATGAATGTAATGAAAGACACTTTCAAAATTTACCACAAGTGTTACTTTGAGTAAAAAATATGTTTTTAGAGCAAGAGTCTCTCCAGTCAATACATTATCTATCTCATTCACTTTGGTTTGCTTCTTATCAAGTGTTTTTCTTCTTACCAAGTTTTTTTAGAGTAGATTCCTTTTTCATTTCATATATTCTAGTACTTGTTGCTCCATTTTTGCATTTCCATTTTCCCATTTCACATACTGCACATGCACCTTCCTCAATTTCTCAAGAGCAAGAAGAATCTCTTAAGTCAATACATTATCTATCTTATTCACTTTTGTCTACTTCTTTTCAAGTGTTTTTAGAGTACAAGTATAGAGGGATAGGGGGAGGGAGAGGTCTAGTGAGGTAGCATGAGAGGGATAAAGGGAGAGAGACAAAATGAAAGAGACATGAAGAGGTAGGTAGAGAGAGGTAAGCTTGAAGGAATAGAGGGAGAGGTAGGTAAAGAGAGTGATGGGAGATAGGGAAAGTAGATAGTGAAGGGGGTAGAGAAGTAGATAGAGGGGGGAAGTTGGGAAGGAGGGAGAAGTAGGTAGAAAGAGAGGTGGGGTGGGATGGATTGAGGTAAAGGTAGGTTGAGATGGAGAGGGTGAGTGAAAATAGAGAGAGAGGGAGGGAGGGAGAGAGAGAGAGGAAAATAGGGAGGGAGAGGTGTAGGTAGAGAGAGGTAAGGTGCAAGGAATAAAGAGAGATGTAGGTAAATCTAGATACAAAGGTAGGGTGGGAGAGGTACAAAGAGATAGATCTAGTCTCTATGTGTGTGTGAGAGAGAGAGAGAGAGAGTGGGGAGGAGAGGTAGAGAGAGGGATTATTATTGAATACAACCCATGTATATATTATAATTGTTAATTTATGGTTTTCAATCATGTTTATATTAAATGTTCTTAATATATGTTATAGGATTAAAATTTGAATTCTACCCTATTGGTTGTAGCATATTTGTGGTAATTTATCAAAACTAAAAGATCTAATTATATCTCCAATATTTGAAATTTACATAAAGTTATAAGTTTATCGGGCATGAGTTTGGATGGAGTGGTAGGGATCAAGTCATATCTTTCTTTGACACAAAATAAAATCAATTGAACCAAAAAAATGAAAATATATTTCATATTTGGCAACCCAAGGAGCGCATACAGATAGGTAGGGATCAAGTCATATCTTTCTTTGACACAAAATAAAATCAATTGAACCAAAAAAATGAAAATATATTTCATATTTGGCAACCCAAGGAGCGCATATTTGGCATGAGTTTGGATGGAGTGGTAGGGATCAAGTCATATCTTTCTTTGACACAAAATAAAATCAATTGAACCAAAAAAATGAAAATATATTTCATATTTGGCAACCCAAGGAGCGCATATGAGGACCAATGAGAGAATCAGTTGGGTGGATACAACCTCCCTCCCTCTCTCCCTTACACATACACACAACCTCTCTCCACCTATGCCTCCCTCCCCCCTAACTCTCTCTATACCAACCTCTCCTACCATACATCTCTTTATCTCCATCCTTCCCTCTTTCTTTGCCTCCCTCTATCCCTCCCACCCTACCACTCCCTACTTCCCTCCTTCCCTCTTTCTCTCCCTCTATCCCTCCCACCCTACCACTTCCTACTTCCCTCCTTCCCTCTTTCTCTCCCTCTATCCCTCCCACCCTGCAACTCCCTATCTCCCTCCTTCCCTCTTTCTCTCCCTCCTTTTATCCTTCCAACTGTACCACTTCCTATATCCCTCCTTCCCCTTCTCTCTCCCTCTTGCTCTCCCTCTCTCTCTCCCTCCCTCTATTATGATCTAGTGACAAATAATTTTTAAATCTATCTCTCCCCCCCTCGCTCACTGACAAGTATCTTATGTTATTTCTATAACTGTGAAATTATATGTGGACTTGGATATTCTAACCTTTTCAATTTTAAGTTATCAACCATCTCTTTTGGCGCTAAAATATCTTCTTTTTTAAAAAGAGGAGCAAGGCACCCATATTATTAAGGGTGAACACTTTTGACCGGAGGTATGAACCAGGTACAAGAAACCACAAGAAACTACCAAACCCGTGAGTGCATTGGCCTAGAAAAGGCACAAGGCCTGTGATCTCTTTGGCCCAACAAGGGTTTGAACCCTGGTGGCCGTCACTACAACCAAGCGACTTGACCACCGAACCACGCCCTTATCGGCAGGTGCTAAAATATCTTTACTACCATTTTTTATGATGAATTTATAGCACTTATATTTAGTCTTGTATATATTCCTAAAGAGACTTCTCATTTGTACTGGTTCTTTATTGATACCATCACTGTTTAAAAAAACTCTAGTTTCTCTATCACTTTCTTCTTTACTAATACATAGCTTCTATAAGGAATTTAAATATTTCAAACCCTCATACACATGCCTTATAAACACATTTGAGGAAAATTATGAATGATTAATTACAATGATTGCATCACTTACATGGTAAAAGTGAGCCTTCTTCAATTGTTCAATTATTCAATTATAGTGTAAATATGGATAACATTAATCATTTATGTTTTCATCAGTTCATTATTCAAGTCATTCAATTAATCATTTATAATGCAAATGTGGACAACATTGGTAAAAAAAATGTACTAACTAAAAATCCATATTGGAATACATCATTATATGTCAATAAAAGTATAACATATATACAAGAAAGTCATATAAGCTTACAAAAAATCCATATGGAAATATAATTTCACATGAGGCAATTTTCCTCTTTCTAGTTAGTCCTAATTTTAAATCTCCCACCTCCCTTGGAGTAGTCAAAAAGTCAAATATTTACTCTTTTGGAAATCCTACAAAGATCTCCCCTTTCTTTGTCCAATCCATATCATTAGCTCCACCCTTTCCAATAAACCTCCTCTTGAAACTTGGTTATTTCCTCTTTCTTGATATCTCCCATATATTGTGATCCCTTGATCTTCGAATTACATCGTTAATCACAACAAGAGTCTATAAATAGAAGCCTTTACCCTTCATTATCATCAATACATTTTCTAGTAGGTGTGTGCTACCATTTTTCTATTCAAAATAGTCCAACTATACCAGGATTATATTGTTTTAAAGAGAAATCCACATTCTATGAGTAGTATTCAATCAGGCATCTAAGAGACCATATCAAATAGAGAAAGGGTGCACTCTATTTGAAATCTATGTAAGGACCAAGGTTATTTAAAGTAAAAGGTATTTGTCTATTTTTTTTATCTTTATGCTTGTTTCCTTATTTCATTTGCTTGTCTTTAGAATAGAAAAATGAATGAATATATTTTTATGGTAGTGATTGCCAAAAGAAAATAAAATACCTTTGGTTCCTTGTGAAAGTGTATGTAGATCAAAATAATAAGGTTGAATAGGTACAAGAATCATTTCCATCCAAAACAAAGCTTTTGGATTTAAGATTTTTTGGTTAATGGGATGGGAGATATGTAACGATTAGGATGGAGGGATACATGTATAATGAAACCTGACTATGATGGATGAAAGATTCTTAGATTAATAAATTTATATTATCCTAAAATGAACCTAATGGATTAATGCAATGATGATAGATGTTAGGTTTAGGGTTTAGGGTTTAAGGTTTAAACTAATGGATTAATGGAACGATGTTGATGGATTAATCCAAAGAGAGACATAAAGATGGTGTTGAAAGAACTTATAATGAAGAAATTGAAGAAAGAGGAAGTAGTAGTTCATAATGAAATAAAAGAATAGATGAATATTAGATAGATGTAGGATGATATGGTAGATGTAGTGAAACATCCTTCATATGATCTTAGTTTAGATGTGGAATAGAAGGACATTGAGTATTTGAATGTTTCCAAGGAAAATGGAGTATTGGAAGAAGACATAAAGGTTGCACAAGAGTTACAATGCTTATAGTGTGTCATCTATATTTATTTTGACAACCTCTTACATGTCTAACTTGCAATATTAAAATCACACATGCAATCAACATTTATTTGTTCATTTGCTACGCCCTTTATTAGAGCCTTGGCTCCTTCAAAGTGTTACATCATGTTGGTAATTGGCTGGTTATGGGGGACTTTAATACGCCTCTACATGATGCTAATAAGTTGGGAGGCTTGCAGATTCTGGATGATAGTGGATATGATCTTATGAATCTTATTAATGATAATGCTCTTCTTGACTTGGACCTTAAAGGTGCTTCTTTCACTATGTCAAACTGACGAGTGGGTGAGGCTCTTATTCAGGTTAAGCTTGACCACGTTCTCATCACCCCTGATTGGATGGTTCATTATTCTTGTTTGCTCTCATCTTTGACTAGACTGGGTTTGGATCACTTCCCCTTGTCTTTGTTGGTGGATTTGTTGGGAGGAAAGAAAAATTTTCCATTTAGATTTGAGAAGATGTGGACTTGTCATCTTGATCTTTGTAATTTAATTCATGATTGGTGGAACATTCAAGTGGATGGGTCGGCCATGTTCAGAGTTGCTAAAAAGCTTGCTAATGTGAAGGATAATGTTAGAAAATGGAATCGGACTTCTTTTGGTCACATTTTTCTGGAGAAAGAGGGGGTGTCTAAGGAACTTCAAGCTATGCAACAATCTATCTAAGTGTCTGGCTATGATCATGCCTAGGTCATGAAAGAAAATGTTCTCTCCAAATTGCATAATATTGTGGCTAAGGAGGAAGAATTCTGGAAGCAGCGTCCTAGGATCATGTGGTTGAAAAGTGGGACAAGAATACCAATTTTTTTCACCTCTCTACACTTAAACACAGGGATTCTAACTACATTAAAGCGATCAATTTCAATAATCAAGTCTTGGAGATGGATGTTGATTTGTCATTTGCTGCTTCTTCCTACTTCTCTAATCTGCTTACGGTGGAGGGGGAGCTTGATTTGGCTTATCAGGAGGATATTCTAAGGGATATCCCTCATATCATTAATGATGAGATGAATAGGCAATTGGTGTGTATTCCATCGACAGAGGAGATTAGAAGTGTTGTTTTCTCTTTTGAAGGTAATAAGGCACCGGGCCCAGATGGCTTTCCTATGTTCTTTTTTCAATCCTTCTTGGAAATTATTTCTAAGGATGTTGTTGCCGCTACCAAGGAATTTTTTAGGTTTGTCTCTCTTTTGAAGGAATTGAATTCCTCTTTTCTCGTCCTTGTGCCTAAGAAACCTGGTGCTGCTTCTTTTGATGAGTTCCATCCTATTAGCTTATGCAATTCGATTTACAAGATCTTCTCTAAGGTGTTGGTGGTCAAATTGCAAAGGATCCTCTGCCTCTTATCATTTTGCCTTAGTAAAATGGGTTTGTGGCTGGTAGTAAAATTTTGGATTCTATCCTCTCTGTTCATGAGAATATTCACTCTCTTACTGTTAATAAGCATGTTGGGTTTATTTTGAAGCTTGACTTGCTAAAAGCTTATGATCGTGTTGATTGGGGTTTCATTTCTAAGATCTTGACCTCTTTTGGTTTTGGGAAGAAATTGGTGGCTCTTGTGCTTCAGCTTATCTCCACCCCTCTTCTCTGTCCTTATTATTAGCCCCCGTTTTGGTCTCTTTTAAAATTTTAAGTTTCATCTATCGAATGCTAGTTAACTCTATGATGGTTTGATTTATAAATCATCTATGAGAAGTGCCTTCAAAATTTGATCCTAGACATTATGCACAAATCATCGCCAAACTTTTGTATTTAATCAAGGAGAATTATCCAAGCAATTACAGGGATAATGTGCTTCAACATCGACTTTCAGTAATTTTAATTATTCAATAAGCATTCTTAGCGGGACTTTGCAAAATGGAGATTCGAAGGTGAGCAAATTATTTGAAATGTTTCATAACTATTGGTGGCCTTTGTATTGATTTTCATAACATGCCTCGAAAGTCATAGAGAAAGGTCAAAAACAAAGCTTCAGCGACATTTTTCTTGTTTATGTGAACTCAGGTGAGGTTTTGAGAGGTTTTGTAAACCATCAAAAAGTTCGCCAGTACTGGGCGGTAATTTTACAAGTTCATGAAACCTGTTGAAATGCCGCCTGCTTGGTCATAAGAACTATAAATCCTGCCTTGCATAAACAAAATTGATAAAAGGATGTTTGAGAAGGGTTTTCCTGCAAAGTTAAAAGTGCAGGTATGAATGCCTATACCGGGGCTCATTAAATTTGATCAAATCTACCAGCTGTGTAGATCATGAGGACTCCTTCTGAAGACGCTCGCCATTTTTCTCAATGATTGAAAAGAACCAAAAAGTTCATAATATCAAGCTAGTTGTGAATGCTCTGATAGATGGGTATGCAAAATGAAGGAGCATATACAAAGCTTGGGAAAATAGGATTGCAGTATCTATGTTTATTTGCATTCTAAGAGAAAGGAATCAAGGTGATAATCGGCTATCAAGTGAAGTCAAGGATAAATACTCCAGAGTTAGTGAAATGACTTTCTTCAAGGTTATCTTGACAAGTGAAGATTGATTGATATATGCGGATCTGTGAACCACACGAAGGCCCGAAGTAGTTTGTAAGCTCTATCACAAGACATGAGCATTATGGTAATTGTTGGCTTATATTCGTGGGCTCTCCAAGCTATATGAATTATCTGTCAAAAATCGATTATATATGAAGGGAATGCCAAAGCGATAAGAAGATGGAATGATCTAAATAAAGACGTTTTGGCCATGAGACGAATGATAAAGGTGTAGAGAAGGGAACCAAAGAAGCTTATAATACGCGTCGATCTGATATTAAAGTTTGGAGCAAGCACCTGGGTCAGACACATGGCGGAATATCCCTCTAACCCACAGATGATGAAACGAGGCAATCCATTTCTTGAAGCTGCCAAGGGTTGACAGTTAGAAATTTGGTCACTGGTATTAAGATATGAGCATATTCTCAGCTCGTCTTGACAACTTACGGCCCTTCAATTTTACTTAAGATATAGTTTTCGAATGATAATTGATCAGGAAATCTCTTGCAGTCTTTGCTCAGTCTATATCTCTGTGAAGAAGGTGATCCACGGGATTGTGTATTCACAATTTCTGAAGTCCTATAAATTTGGAGAGTAAAGTGCCTTGTTTGCTTCAAGGAAGTTAAAGAGGGAATGTAGAATTTGGAAAGACGTTTTAATGACTCTCCACGTCGCATATAGAACAGGGTCACTTCGACCACTAAATTAGTGTTTCATTTAATCTTCTTTCAGTATGGAAAGTATGCCAAGAAATGTTCAGAATTGACACATGGAATAAACTCCATCCGGCAATAAAAGACTTGAAGGGCCTTTTAAGGCACCGTTTCCAAATCAAGAAACAGTTATGAAATTGAAAAGGCACTCATGGGAAGAGAATATAGAAAGTTTCTTTCATATTAAAAGAAAAATCAAACTCAAAGGAAACGGTTATGGAAACCGAAAAAACTGATCAGACGAGCTTTAAATATGCAATCACAACTCAAATGGAGGGATCTTTTCGGGCTGCAAAATAGGAGCCTCTTTGAAGGCTATAGTTAATCCTTTTAGTTGTCGAACAGAAGGATATTGGGAGCAGTTTTATTTCTTTTTCAACATAGTTGCTATAGCAGATAGTGGAGTCTGTGAATTCATATTTTGTATTGGAGAAATAAAGGAAAACCTTTTTGAATCTTTGAATTTATTACGCCGAGAGGCGTTCTACAGTCACAGCGGAGCAAAACACCTGAGTACATAAAAAAGAAATGGTGTCAGTTACAGATTGAAGAAAATGGAGGGTCAGCAGGTGGTGGCCACGCTTTCTAACGAACCGTTACGAACCAATGACAGTTACAAAACCCAGTCAGATTTAAATTCCTGTACCACGGGAAGCAGAGGATATTGGAACAGAGATTGTAATGGAGAAGGTGAATTCGAAGAGGCAGGCGTTTCAAATCGTGGCCACGCTTTAACTGCCTTTGATCTTCTCCTCTATAAATTCTCTCCCGCCTGTATTTATTTTCGTCTTCACTTTTCCCGACCTAGCTCAACAACTTTTGCTGATTCTTCTTTGCCATAAATAATGATCGCGTACAACAAGAAATAAGCAGGCTCAAATCTGTTGTTCAGGAGGATTGGTCAGAAGTCCAAAACAATTTTGAAAGGTAATTTACTGTCATTATTATCTGTGATCATTTGTTTTTGAATGCATCTTTTAACTGTTTTTTCTAACATGGAAGTGTTTGAAATAAGTTTAATTGTGGCATCGGATTTTTTCGCTGGTTGATTTGATGTTTACACTCATACATTTAACTTCAATTTCGTAGGTTTTGGAATTGCTCGGACTTGGCATTCCACTGAGCTTGATGTTAGGTTTGAATTTAGCATAATTGCTTCAACTCTTTTTTCCAGTTTCTTTGGTGTTTAGATTCATACATTAAGCTTCGAATTTCATAGGCTTTGGATCTTGTACTTGGCTTTCTACTGCATTTGATGCAAGGTTTCAATTTACTCGAGTTATGCACCTGACCAGATATATCTATCTCGTTAATTGTTACATTTTAAGGAGGGAGCGGCAGATGAAGAGTTGCAAGCCGTACGCACTGAATTAAGGAAGCAGTGAACAAAGCAAAAAAAGAAAAAATAAGAGCACAGTAATACTGTTGTTCTTTTTTCAAACTGCCAGACGTCTAAGGTGCAGATTCATCCCAGGGAGATTCGCAGGAAAGATCTTAATGATTTACACCAGGCGGTATTGGGTCTTCTCTTTTTTGTGTTTTCTTTGCTAACAAGGTACTTCATTATCCCGCTTCAAATCTGCTTCACTCATGAACATGAGAAAGCTCTAAAATATCCTTCATTTCTTCGTACTTAGCAACTCTGAACATCAGCAAGCTCGAAAATATACTCATTTCTTCGTAGTTAGCAACTCTTGCTTCTGCAAGGTTTGTATTTGTCTCTCTCATCATATCAATGCATGACTAGATATCCTCACTTTAGCACTTTTCGTAATATCTTTCACACCCAAAGTAGACTTTTGATTAACGTAATCAACTTTTCAGATTCTTTATTCGATAAAATTTCATAAAGAGGGATTTCCAATTTAGTCTTGGCTCAAACCAGGGGTAAGACTGGTTCCTCGCTGAAGTAGTGGTTTCTTTCTTGATATAATGATATTTTCAAACTGCCTTAGGGATATCTTTTACTCTGGTTATTCGTGAGGCCGAGTAGCTTTATCCTCAAAAATTGCAGACATAAGCTTGATGAACATATTTATCAACACAGAGATCTTACTCCTCTTTTGAGAAAACATATTCTCAAAACCATTCGTCTCTGCTGCACTCCTTTGTTTAATACGCTTTGTCATATCTACATACACTGAAACAAAAGAATGATTTTAGGATTCAAATCGTTGTGATCCGCCTTAGAGTACAAAACTATGTTTCTCTTTCAATGCCTTTTCTTCAGTCCTGAAGCATCGAACTTATTTCTTCAAGGAGAAAAATATTACAGCAAAACCAGTGAATGAAGCGATCCATCCATATATACTTGCCTTTATTTCCAGTTAAAAAAGAAATGATGTTTCATTCTTTAACAATTTTCTTTTCTGTTCGGAATAGAAAGTTTGCTAAACCTGTAACCAATTCTTATCAGATGCTTTGGTAGTTAATGGTTCATGCATTTAATTTTTTTTTTTGAAAAAGGCATAAGATAATATTAAAGATGACAGTGAATATATCAGTTACTAAAATCGTTTATTCTTCTTGCCATGTCGCATCATCTTCCTGTCGTCTCAAGTAGTTAATGGATTATTTATTGTGTGTGTTTATCGTCCATAGGTGTCACCTTTGAATAACAAATATTTATCAATAAAAGTTGTCTCTGTTTATCGAAGAATGCAATATTAATTGTTTGTTGGGTATTTAGATTACATATACTAATTAGATAAAACAATAGTGAAATATTTATTTGAGCATTGAAAATTCATCCATATTCTATTTTATTAAAAAATATAATATATCTATTAAAAAAAATTAAATTAAAGATTTCACTAAAGATTTTAAAAAATTAAATTAAAGATTTCACTAAAGATTTTAAAATAAGTTTGGTGTCATTTTAAAGATTTATTATTGTAAATCAACTTATATAAAAACTTTATTTATATGTTAAAATATATTAATTGTTTGTTGGGTATTTGAAAGTAGAATACATATACCTAATTAGATAAACAATTAGTGAAACATTCATTTGAGCATTAAAAGTTCATCCATATTCTATTTTATTAAAAAATATAATATATCTATTAAAAAACTAAATTAGAGATTTCACTAAAGATTTTAAGATAAGTTTATAAATTTAGAAATGTAAATTTATGAAAGTTTATAAATTTAAGTTTATAATGTATTTAGAAATGTAATAAAAGAACTTAATAAATTGTATAAAAGTAACTTTCTAAATTAATATACTTCAAATTAAAAAATATTTAAGATTTTTTAAAAATAGGACATCATTTTTTATATAGATTTATTTAAACAATCTTTTCCAATCAAAAAAATACTTTATAAAGATAAGATTTAGAAAAAATATGTGAATTTCTAAAATTTAGATAAATAAGTGTGAATGGACTTTGTCAAATTTATTATTACATATAAGTTTAGTTAGGGTTACAATTAGGTCAATTAGGGTTAGCTATAGGATTAAATTAATTAATAATATTTTTCAATAATAGAATAAATGATAAAATATAGTAATTTGGTTAGGGTTAGAGTTAAAAATTGGGATTAGGGTTGGGTTTATCATCACAAATAGGTTTATCATCATATAAAATTGAAGAGGATGTGTGGCAACATATCAGTCTTCCATTTCCAATATTTTTTCTTTCGACAACATATTTTGTGCTACTTATTATTTGTAATTACTTAATTTTTTTTAATGTGTGGTATTAAATATATTTTTTAAGTGGATGTGTGCCAAATATATATAAACTATTAAATGTTTCTAAGAAAATTTTTAAATTTTTTCTCACATTTTATCCAATATTAATTTCAATTTTTAAATGATTTAAAAAAAATAGTGGTACAAATGATAATATATTAAAATTCATGCCTTGATAAATCCCCACACTCTATATATAAATAAATATTTAATATTGAATTTGTATTTTCAATAAATTATTTAATAAATATAAAAAAATAAAATATATAATAAATATATCTCTAACCCAAAGTCTAACTCTAACCCTAACCCTAAACAAAATTAATAAACCTAATTCTTATTCTAAGCCTAACCCTGACACTAAAACTAATTGTAAACTTAACCCTAACTATAAGTTCGATTCAAACTCAATCCCTAACCCTAACTATAAGTTTGATCCAAACTCAATCCCTAACCCTAACCCTAACTATAAGTCTAATTCAAACTCAATCCCTATCCCTAACCCTAACTCTAAAAATAACACTAATTGTATATAAAATTCTAATAGAAACACTTATTTTCACACTAAAAGTAATTCTAATCCTAACTCTAACACTAATTCTAACCCTTACCCTAACTCTAATTGTAACTCTAACCCTTACTCTAACCCTAAAATAAACACTAATTCTCTAGCACATATATATTTTAAAAATATTTTGAAAATTCTAACAACACTGATTCTCACCCTATCCCTAACTCTAATCCTAAGTCCAACCCTAACACTAATTCTAACTCTAGCATATATAACCTTAAGTTAACTTTCTTATAGATATATATATATATATATATATATATATATATATATATATATATATATAACACTAACACTAATGATAACACTTAATGCGTATTCTAACTCTAACTCCAACCCTAACCCAACCACATGAATAAATATAAAATTTTAATACTAACATAATTGTAAATTAACACTAATTATGATCAATGATTAAGGTACAATTGTGGCTAGGGTTCAATTATGGTCAGGGGCAACAATATTTTAGGGTTAGGTTTCTAGGATAAAACTTGGGCTTAGCGTTAGGGTTAGGATTGAGGTTAGGGTTAGGGTTATGCTTTATGTTTAGTTAGAGTTAGGGTCATGGTTATGGTTAGGATTCAATTATGGTTAGGGTTAGAATTCTAGGATAAATCTTGGGGTTAGTGTTAAGATTAGGATTATAGTTAGTTTAAGGTTAGGGTTGTAGTAAAAATCTTATAAATTTACTATTACACATAATATTTAAAAAATAAAAGTATCTTTGATGTCATTGTAAAATATTTTTAAATGATAAAATAGAAATAAAATCATAAAAAGATAAAAAACTATTGTCTTTTTAATTGGGTTTAATTACAATTCTAAAATAAATCTTTGGTTACACTTAGGGTTAGGGTTAGGGTTGCAATTGTCATCACGAATAGGTTTATCATCACAAATAGGGATTAGGGTTAGGGTTAGGGTTAGGGTTAGGGTTAAGGTTATGCTTATGGTTGTGGTTAGGGATAGGTTTATAAATGATAAAATATAGTAATTTGGTTAGGGTTAGAGTTAAAATTGGGATTAGAGTTGGAGTTATCATCACAAGTAGGTTTATCATCATGAATAGCAATTAGGGTTAGGGTTAGGGTTAGGATTAGGGTTATGGTTAGTGTTACAGTTAGGGTTAGGGTTATTATTAGGGATAGGTTTATAAATGATCAAATATAGTAATTTCGTTAGGGTTAGAGTTAAAATTGGGATTAGGGTTGGGGTTATCATCACAAATAGTTTTATCTTCATGAATAGGGATTAGGGTTAGGGTTAGGGTTAGGGTTAGGGTTAGGGTTAGTGTTATGATTAGGGTTATGGTTATTGTTAGGGATAGGTTTATAAATGATAAAATATAGTAATTTGGTTAGGGTTAGAGTTAAAATTGGGATTAGGGTTGGGGTCATCATCATGAATAGGTTTATCATCACAAATAGGGATTCAAGTTAGGGTTAGGGTTAGGGTTAGGGCTATGGTTATGGCTAAGGTTATGACCTTAGTGTTAGGGTTAGGGTTAGAGTTAGGGTTATCATCATGAATAGGTTTATCATCACGAATGGGATTAGGGTTAGGGTTAGGGTTAGGGTTAGGTTTATCATCATGAATAGGTTGATCATCATGAATATGGATTACAAGTAGAGTTAGGTTTAGGGTTAAGGTTAGGATTATGGTTATGGTTAGGGTTAGGGTTAGGGTTAGCATGACAAATAGGATTATCATCACGAATAGGATTAGGGTTAGGGTTAGTGTTAGGGTTAGGATTAGGGTTAGGTTTATCACCATGAATAGGATTAGGGTTAGGTTTAGGATTAAGGTTAGGGATATGATTAAGGTTAGGGTTAGGGTTAGGATTAGGGTTATCATCACAAATAGGTTTATCAACAAGAATAGGGGTTAGGGTTAGGGTTACAGTTATCATCACGAATAGGGATTAGGGTTGGGGTTATCATCACAAATAGGTTTATCATCACTAATAGGTTTGTCATCATGAATAAGGATTAGGGTTAGGGTTAGGGTTACGATTAGAGTTACAATTAGGGTTAGGGTTAGGGTTACGATTAGGGTTAGGGTTATGAATAAGGATTAGAGTTAGGGTTATCATCGCAAAAAGGTTTATCATCATGAATAGGATTAGGGTTAGGGTTAGGGTTAGGATTTGGGTTAGAATTAGGGTTAGGTTTATCATCACGAATAGGTTTATTATCACCAAAAGGATTAGGGTTAGAGTTAGGATTAGGGTTAGGGTTAGGATTAGGGCTAGGGTTAGGGTTAGGGTTAGGATTTGGGTTAGAATTAGGGTTAGGTTTATCATCACGAATAGGTTTATTATCACCAAAAGGATTAGGGTTAGAGTTAGGATTAGGGTTAGGGTTAGGATTAGGGCTAGGGTTAGGGTTAGGGTTAGGGTTATAGTTAGGGTTAGGGTTAGGATTAGTGTTAGGGTTAGGGTTAGTAGTAGGGTTCAGGTTATCATCATGAATATAGGGATTAGGGTTATAGTTACAGTTACAGTTAGGGTTAAGGTTAGGGATAGGTTAGAGTTAAAATTGAGATTAGGGTTGGGGTTATCATCACAAATAGGTTTATAATCATGGATATGGATTAGGGTTAGGGTTAGGGTTATCATCATGAATAGGGATTATGGTTAGGGTTAGCGTTAGGGTTATGGTTATGGTTATGGTTTGGGTTAGGGTTATCATCACAAATAGGATTAGGGTTAGGGTTATTGTTAGGGTTAGGATTAGGTTAGGTTTATCATCATGAATATGATTAGGGTCAGGGTTATCATTAGGGTTAGAGTCAAGGTTATCATCGCAAAATTTTTTATCATCACAAATAGAATTAGGGTTAGGGTTAGTGTTAGGATTATGATTAAGGTTAGAATTAGGGTTAGGTTTATCATCACGAAAAGGATTAGGGTTAGGGTTAGGATTAGGGCTAGGGTTAGGGTTGTAATCTTAAATAGGTTTATAATCACAAATAGGGATTAGGGTTAGGGTTAGGGTTAGGGTTAGGATTATGGTTAGGGTTAGGGATAGGGTTAGGGTTAGGGTTATGATTATGGTTACCTGGATATTTTTATAAATGATAAATATAATAATTTGGTTAGGGTTAGAGTTAAAATTGGGATTAGGGTTGGGGTTATCATCACGAATAGGGTTATGGTTATGGTTATGGTTATGGTTATGGTTATGGTTATGGTTATGGTTAGGGTTAGGGTTAGGGTTAGGGTTAGGGTTATGGTTATGGTTATGGTTATGGTTATGGTTACAGTTAGGGTTATCATCGCAAATAAGTTCATCATCACAAATAGGATTATCATCATAAATAAGATTAGGGTTAGGATCAGGGTTAGGGTTAGGGTTAGGATTAGGGTTAGGGTTAGGGTTATCATCACCAATAGGCTTATCATCATGAATAGGATTAGGGTTAGTGTTAGGATTAAGGTTAGGGTTATCATCACGAATAGGGATCAGGGTTAGGGTTAGGGTTAGGGTTAGGGTTAGGGTCAGGATTAGGGTTAGAGTTAGGATTAAGATTAAGTTAGGATTAGGACCTAACCATAACCATAACTCTAATCCTAACCCTAATTTTAACCCTAATTGTAATTCTAACCCTAAGCATAACTCTAACCCTAACCTTAATACCCTAACCATAATCCTTATTCCTGATGATAACTTTAATCTAAATTTATGATGATAAACCTAACCCTAACCTTAACCATAACCCTTACCCTAACCCTAACCATAACCGTAACCCTAATCCTAACCCTAACCCTAACCCTAATCTTAGCCCTAACCCTAAACCTAACCCTAATCCTAACCCTAACCCTAATCATAATCCTAACCCTAACCCTAATCCTAATCCTAATCACAATCCTAACCTAATGAAACCCTAACCCTAATCCTAACCCTAAACCTAATCCTAATCCTAAACATAATCCTAACCCTAACCCTAAGAAAAATTAATAAACCTATTCCTAACCCTAACCCTAATCCTAACCCTAACCCTAATCTTGACCCTAATCTTAATCCTAACCCTAACTCTAACCCTAACCCTAACCCTGACCCTAACCCTAATCATATCCCTAACCCTAATACTAACGCTAACCCTAATCCTAATCCTAACCCTAACCCTAACCATAATCCTAACCCTAACCCTAACCCTAACCCTAATCCTATCCCTAATCCTAATACTAACCCTAATCATATTATAATATATTAATTATTATAATAATTTTATAATAAAATATATAATAAATATAAAAATAATTTATTTAAGATATTACATGTTATGCTACGAATATTATTTTAATAATATATATAAAATACGCCCAGAGAGCCTATTCAATTTTTATAATTAAAAAATAGGCGCGAGAACTAGGCGTATCTTATATATATTATTAAAATAATATATATATGCTAGTTAATGTTTTATCTAATTGCAATGTCCCATGTGTCCTTGTAATCTTTCTTCAATGCATATTATCTGCTATATTAGATTGTGTAGGTGTTTATCTTTGAATTTGTGAATTCAAGTTAATTCATCCATTGGAAGGGAATTACTGTCCATTCTTTTCTTGTTTCTCATTTGTGGTTGTGGGTGATATGAACTGTGTCATTCTTCTGTGTCTACTTCATTCTAAAATTAATCCATCGCATCTGGGTCATGGTTATGCACAGTTGTTAGTTTTCCTTTTTTGCTTTTTGGTCAAAAGCATACCTTAGCTTTATTTTCAAATGTTTTTAATTCCTTGAAGGTCATAAGAGGGAGCTATACCTGTAAAATTCAAAGGATGATCACTAAACCGATAGCGATCTCCAAAGCTATTAATAATTCATTTTTCTTCACTATTGGGCGTGTTGAGTCATTTTATTTATTTATTCAACAAGGACAATCTATTTACTAACACTTATTAATGGGTCTTCGTTTTCTCTCTTTGATTGCTCAAGAGGTCTGAGGCAAGGGGATCTAATTTCTCCTTTTATGTTTATTATCATGGTGGAATCTTTGGGTTATCTCATCCAGAGATTTATTAACACTGGTGTTATGTTTGGGTTAGCCCCATCTTCTAGTAATCTTACTTGCTCCCATCAGCAGTTTGTGGATGATTCTCTCATGCTTGGAGTACCATCTTTCAAGGAGGATAAGTATATTAAAATTATTTTATATAAGTATGAGGTTGCTTCAGGGCAGAAGGTTAGCTTACCCAAGAGTGTTATCTTCTTTTTCAACACTTTGACACACATGAAAGTTAAAATTGCTAGAATCTTGCAATGTCAGATTGGTGAACTCCCTATTTCTTATTTGGGTTTGTGTTTTTGCTCTAATGTTCCTATTTCCTTTTGGTGTGGGTTGATTGATAAATTTAATTCTAAACTGGTTGGGTGGAAATGAGTGTTGCTAAGCCAAGCTAGGAAAGTGTAGCTAATTAAGTACACTTTTCAGAATCTCCCTATTTCTACTCTTAGTTTATTTTATATACCTAAGAAATTTGTGGATAAATTGGAAGGAATTCAAAAAAAATTCCTTTGGTTTGGTATTGAGGATAACAGAAGAACTCATTTAGTTGCATAGGATGATGTCTGTAGACCCAAAAAGGTTAGTGGTCTTGGAATACACAAAATCAGGGAGTTTAATGTTGCCCTTCTTGGAAAATAGTTGTGGAACCTTATGTTGGCTAAGAGTGAATGGGTGAAGATTGCTTGGAGAAAGTACTTACATGGTGTTGGTGGTATTTATAAGCGATTTCTTATCTCCTAACTTCTCCCCCCCATTTGGTTCTACACTTTGGAATTGTATGGTTAAGGCTCGCAGGCTTGTTTCCAAGGGTCTTTTTTTGCAGATGGGAAAATGGTAGGAATATTTGGTTCTAGGAGGATAGCTAGTTCGGTAATAGGCCTCTTAAAGATGAGCCTTAGGCTCAGCCTTTCATGGATCTTTGTGTGCAAAGGTTTGGCAAATTTGTTACTGATTACATTGAGGGTGGTTATTGGAAAAGGTTGCATGAGGTTGATTCAGGGTTGGAAGATCTCTTTAAGGCCCTTTCTTTGGTTCATATCCCCTCTCTTCCATCCTCTGATAAATTTGTTTGGAAACATTCTTCTAATGGTATCTTCTCTATTTCCTTAGCTTTTAATTTTAATAATTCCTTTGTTGGTCCTACTCCTTTTTGGGCCTCCGTTAGGTCCTCTAGATTGATTTCTAAAGTTAAAGTCTTCTTTTGGCTCTTTTTCCAGAACAATATATTAACTACTGACAATCTTGTCAAGAGAGGTTTTGTGATGCCTAACAGGTGCTTTCTTTGTGAAGAGGAAGCTGAAAATGCTTTCCATTTGCTGATTGGTTGTAGATTTGTTAGAACTATGTTGGCCCGTGTACTCTCTCTTTAGAACCTAAGCTAGGTGTTTCCTAGTTCTATTAAGGATTTGTGTTCTCAATCGATTGGTCCCTCATCCAATCCTGCTTTGATGGTTTTGTGGTCTCTTTCTCTTCCTCACATTTCTTGGGGTGTTTGGCTTGAGCATAATAATAGGATTTTTAGGAGCTCTGCCCTCCCTACTATCTCTATGGCCTATAAAATATGTGCAGTTATTAAAGAATTTCTTTTTCAGGGATTACTTTTCATAATGGGTCAAAGGTTAATCTCAGCCCCTATGATATCTATATAGCTCAGAAGTGGAAGCTGCCTTGTGATATTTCCCTCCCAGATACTAAAGGGAAAGCCTCTAGAGAAGATGTTGTTTGGAAAGCTCCTCCAGATGGTTGGGTGGAGGTTAACTTTGATGGAGCTGCTAAGGGTAATTTAGAACCTACAAGTTTTGGGGGAGTGATTAGAAATTCTAATGGTAGGTTCATTTATGTCATGGCGCTCCCTTTGGGAACCCAGACAAACCACTATGCAAAAGCAGTTGTAGCCTATCATGGTTTAAAGTTGGCACAAATTAAAGGCTATAACAGAGTTTGGCTTGAGGCGAATTCCCTCAATATCATCAATAATTTGAAAAATTGTGTTGCCCCTTCATGGACTATTGAAACTTTGATTAGGGACTCTATTGAAATTAAATCTTTTGATGAGTATTACATCTCTCATATTTTGAGAGAAGGCAATGAATTAGCAGAAGTCTTCAGTAATCTATGACTTAGAGGTGTTAGGGAATGGGGTGTCAATGACCCCCTCCCCATGGAGGCAATTGAATGTATTAATCATGATTGCCAAATTTAATTTGAATGATGTTTTTAAAGGCTTTGGGCTTGCATGACTATCTTCTCGTGGCTAGTGATTATGTGGAGGAGTGATAAGCCAAATTTGAATCAAGATAATTGTACCTCGGTTGATATTCGTAGGGATTGGAACTCTACGATAATTAATTGATCTTTCCTTAATTTCGTCCTCACATGAATTTTGGGTATTCTTTGTATTTCCATCTTGAAGTTTCTCCTAATTGCATTCAGAGCTCTCAAGCTATTTGACTCTCCAAGTATGGGAGGAGATATGAACCATGCAGAGCCCTTCTCTTGTGAGGTTGTCAAGAAGAAGCCAGAGGTTTGGAAGGTGCTAGAGGAAGGTGGGTTGACTCCTTACCTAGAGAGACTCCATGGCAACAATCTGTAGACAATGACATTGTTTGCAAAATCATGGAATAACATGGTGTTAAAGTTGGGAGGGATGAAGCTTGATGTCAATGAAGATTTTATAGCCAATATTACTGGGCTGGCTACAAATGGAATGAAGGTTTTTAGAGACAAAAAGGATTCACAAAATACCATGGAAATTTTCTTCAAAGGAAATGAAGCTCAAGACCTGAAGACTACGAAGAGTGAGGGTTATCAGAGGAGCTCTATCAAGGCATTGTGGGGTATGTGGCCAATGAAATCATGAGATATATCACTTTGGAGGGTCACTTCTCTATGGTAAATGCTTACCACTTCCTTATGCTTAATCATTTCCACCACAAGAAAAGAATTTCTTTTTCGTACTATCTCCTGGTGTCACTAGACTCTCATCTCAAAGACCATAAGAGAAACCCCCAAAAATTTATTCTGCATGTGGGACTTATACTGTTAATTTTGAATATGCTAAATATTTTGAGGTAGATAAGTTGATTGCTACCCCTAAGGGTAAGCAAGTTAAGCTGGTGGAGGAGTATGAAATAGTATCTAAAGAGGAACCCGTTAGTAAAAAAGGGAAGAAGAAGAAACTTGTGTTAGAGAAGGAGTCATAATCTAAGGAGGATATGGACTATGTACTAGACTCTCTTGCTTCTATGGAGGTGGCCCCACATCCTCCTACACTAGGAAAGTCTAAAAAAGGGGTGTTGAGCCGTAATAAGGGTTATGAGACTTGCAGTGATGAGGTGGTTGCCAATTTACTGAGCACTTGCCTAAAGGAGAAGAATGAATTGGTTGGAGAGGTGTCATTGCCACCCCCTGTGACAAGGAAGAAGAAGGAGATGGAAGAGGGAAGCAAGAAGAAAATAGTTCTAAGGTCTACGGGTCAGGTGCTGTAGAGGAATTCTCCCCTCAAGATGATGGGTGGATAGGGTGATGTTTCCCTAGTTGTGAGCCCAACTTTGTAGATGAAAGGAAAGGTTGTGGTTGAGGGTGGATGGGATGCTAAGTTGACTCCGGTTGTGGACCTAGATCAACTGAAGAAGAGAAAGGTTGTGGCTGAGGAGATTGCAAATTCCATCCGTAAAATAAAAATGTTGGTTGCTTCTAAGTAGGGAAAGGTCGACTCTGCCAGTCATGACAAGGTAAGCTCCTCACATGAGGATGATGTTGTGGGTAAGGGGGTTTTCAACATTGATAGGGAAGAGATGTCTGATGTCCTCGAAACTACTAGAGAGGGTTCCATTGTTTTATTTAAACTTTTCAAATGGGTGTTCAATGAACTTAATATGGAAAATGTTAAAGTTATGATGCAAGAGCATCTACCAACAACAAAAATTCATTAGGGGTACTTCAGACCCAAACAACAACTAAGAAGATCAATTTTCTAATCACCAGAAAACTCACTCATTCATTCATTAAATTTCATCAATTTCACATTTATACAAAGCCACAAAACATCAAAACTTGACTCCAAGTCTTAATTAGACTCAAATTCACCTTAACCAACATCAAATAGACTAAACCGAAACAATAACTTGATTAGAAATACTGAACCATTCAACACTTTCATTGTTCACTAAATTTTACTTTATGACAACTTGTTCCATAAGACCAAAAGACAACAATCACCCACGTTTGCTTCAAAACCTTTTACAAGTCTTTCAAGGAACTGCAATCATCAAGATTTTGATTGAATTAAACCAACACACACTTACAAAACACTAAACCATTAGATTCTTTAACTTTTGCAATCAAACTCCATTTTGCACATTTAAGTCACCTTGATTTCACATTGTTCAAATGCACCAAACCATAAATTTTTCTCCAAGAGCTTTCCCAAACCTTTAATAAGCCTTTAATAACATCAAATTGATAGATACAACACAAAGACAATCAACTATACCTATATTTACAAAGTATTGCACTTCCTTACAGTCCAACCGCCATTTGCAGATAGAGTTAACTAGATACTCACATCATCAAATTCAACAAGGTTACCTTCTAAATGTTTTCCAAGCAATTAGACACCTTTGACAACATCAATTAGGCAGTTTCAACACAAAATAAATCAATTGCATCTCTGATTACACCTTCTTTGCATTCAAACATCCAAACTCTAGTAGTACAACAACCTTACAAAAATGGGTATATCTAGCAACCCATATTGAAACTCCATAAGCCATTCACTATTCCAAGGACCCATTTAGCCAAGTTTAACATATCACAAATTCAAATGCTATTGTTTTGAAAAGAATGCTTGAAAACATGACTGTATCACTGGAAATGAGCCATAATTATCATCCCTCTGAAAATCAATTCAAAGAAGACTGAATAGGCCAATATAAGCCGGTGTCGGTAAGCAAAAAAATAAAAATTCTCCAATTCACACTAAAATTGGCAAGTAGGCTTGGGATGATGTCCTCAAGTCCTCTATAAAACAGTTTTTCTCCAAACCTCATATATTTTGAAAATTTAAACTTTTCGTAAATCAACAACACACTTTTGGCATTAAAATCACTTTTGACGTTAAAAATAATTTTGAGTCTTAATTTCTCCCAAATGATGAAATATATAACTTTGATTATTTTTGCATGTTTGAAATGGTACCCACAAGAATGTCCCTACAAAAGGATTTTAATTTATTCCTTATGGATTTTCTAGAAATAATTTTCTGAACTACCCATGGAGCCCCAAAATGATGTTTTGGTGAAAACTTCAAATTGACAGTTTGATTGCACAACATAGTTCCTTATGCTGAGAGATGCCTAAAACAAATTTGAAGAAACCAAAAATAAAATAAAAAATTTCAAATCTTTTTGGTTTATGCGGATAACTCATTTACCCGTGATGCTCCTACATCAAACACATCAGGTAGAAAGATTGTGAGCATAGGCTCATAATGGTGGAGTTGAGTGATAGAATCACTCTTCGAGATTACGAAAAATATTCAATGAAATCAATCATTGTATCAAGTGCACCAAAATTATTTCTTTATTTTCTTCTAGCACCTTTCTGAAACATCATCTCCCTTTGATAGCACTGCATTCTCTTCCTTCTCCCCCTCATGGACTCATGTCAACCATAGTCTAACCTCTTCCATCAAATACCCCCTATTCTCCACTTCTCACTCATGAAATCCATTCCACCTCTAATCATCCAACTCCACCAAAAACAACTTGCAACATCCTCTACCCTTTCTACACACACCCACACAACATCTACACATAATTCTGTAATTGCATCTTCTACTTTCAATTCTGTAAACAAATTAAAATTGACATTTACCGCTTTCTTTTCCATAGCTATAACATCTAATTTCACTGTGACAACTTCCGCATCCTCATTAGCTACAACTTTTCATTCATCTCCCTTTGCTACAAAAACAAGCTTTGACATCCATTCTTCCTCAATCACCAACATTTGTGCCAAAAAATCTTCTTCACCATGCTCTACTGCTGCAACCTCTTTGTTGTTCACTTCCTTTAGTTCTTCCCTTTTCTCCAAGCTTTCCTCATAGCTTTCCCTCACTACAACTTCTTCAGTAGAGGTTTCTCTCACATCTTCCTCTTTCCTTCTTGGGCCACAACACTCATTTTTGTTGTCCTATTTCTTCTTCTTACTCCTCTTCACCAATGTCCTCTCATCTTTATCAATATTCTTCTCCAATTTCTTGATCCTTGCTTTGATCTTTAGATCACTTCCTCACAGACCATTTGTCCCATCTTCTCAAACTTCTCAGTCTCCACTTTCTACCAATACTACTCCCAAAATAAATTTTGCATGGGTATCCTCATGACCCATCCCATCTTGTCAGCTACACCTCCAACTCACATACTCTACAAAAATAACCTCTTCACAGTTCTAGATCTTAATCACTCATGACTTCAAAAACCTACAATAATCCTCTTGAGCTCTTCACAATCAAACTAAATTGTTAAGAGAATTTTGATTCTAGCCTTAAATTGCATCACTTGCACTTTCAATCTACTTCTCAATTCGAGACAACACCATGTCCTCTTCTTATTTCAACTTGCATAGCTTATTGCATGATCTTTTTAATTAATTAAAATCTCTTTTGTATTCAGCTCCCTAAAAGACTCATTTTTGGCATCTAAAATCAAATGTGTACAACCCCTCACCAAATTCTCTCTTCCCTATGGCACTACCTCCTCCTCTCCTTATTTTCAATTTGAAAGCTAATAAACTTATTAAAATGGATGCAACCTTTTGAAATTTATTTTTCTCTCCCCTAACGCTTCAAATTCTTGCCCTATGTTGGCTTTTCTACAATTTTTTATTTATTCTAAAACTTCCAAGTTTTGGTGTTGACTTGAAATTTTAAATAAAAGAATAAATGATATTTTATTCTTCAATTTTGAACACTGTCATAATCGATGGTTTTATAAAAATCAAAGTCTTTTAATCACAAGGAAAAATTGGTGAATAACCAAAATTTATAAATGTTTGATTCCATTACAATAACCATCTCTCTGAAAATCAATTCAAAGAAGACTAAATGGGTCAATTTGATGCAAGTGGATGTTGGCAGGAGAAAAACTAAAAGTTCTTCAATTCGCACAAAAATTCATGAGTATGCTTAGGATGATGTCCTCAAGTCCTTTGTAAAACGATTTCACTCCAACCTTCATAAATTTTAAAAATTTAAACTTTTCGTAAACCGACAACACACTTTTGGCATTAAAAACACAAATTTCCAATATTAATTTCTCCCAAACTATGAAATATAAACTTTGATTATTTATGCACATTTGACATGGTACCTCAGAGAATGTCCTTGCAAAAATATTTTACTTCATTTATTAGGGATTTTCCAAAAATAATTTTTAAAACTACCCATGGAGCCTTAAAATGGTGTTTTGGTGAAAACTTCAAATTGACAGTTTGATTGCATAATACAATTCCTTATGCTGAGAGATGCCTAAAATAAAGCTGAAGCAAACCAATTCTAACATAATCAACTACAAATCTTTTTGGTTGATGTGGATAATTCGTTCACATGGGATGCTCATGCATCATGGAATCATGTGATTAGAAAATTTTATGATTAGTTAGATATTATCATAAGTTAATTATGAGTATTAATGCTATTATAATAATATGGTTTAACAATTATAAAATTATTAATCTATATTTTTTTTGTTATATAAGTATAATGTTATTATGATAATAATGATGTTTAAGATAATATTTTAATTATTCTTATGTTGTGATATTATGTTATATTATTAAATGATATCATTATTATAGTATTAGTTGTTTTGGTTTCATTCAAATGATTTGATTATTATTTATTTATATTGTATAATGGTATCAACATGATTAGAAAATTGTATGGTTCATTATATATTATATTGTAGAATGGAATAAATTTTATTAGAAAATTATTTGATTAGTTATTTATTATCATAAGTGAATTATGAATATTATATTAATGTTATTATCATAATATAATTCAACAATTATAAGATTATTTATATGTATCTATTATTGTTATATAATTATAATGTTATTATTATTAGAATGATGATTAAGATAATATTTTTATTATTATATATTATGATATTATTATTTTTTTGTAAAAGAGGGGTAAACACTTTTGACCTAAAGTTACAAATGGGGGACCTCATCCCCAACATAAGAACTCAACAATTACGCTCCAATGGGGTTTGGACCTTGATGGCAAAAAAACAAATACAACTAATTAACCATCATACCATGCCACTATTGACATATTATGCTATATTATTAAATGATATTAAAATATTATATTACTATTACTTATTTCTAATTTTATTAAAATAATTTTATTATAATTGATTTATATTGTATAATGAAATAAAAGTGATTAGAAAATTGTACAATTAGCTATGTACTAGATAATAAGTATGAGTATTATCTTAATGTTGTGATGATAATATGATTAAATATTTATAAAATTATTTATGTGATGATATTCTAACAATCGTATGATATTATTATATTGAAGTTTTTAGCAGAATTCTATTTAGTATTATATTATATTATATTATGAAATTAAATAATCTATATATAATTCTATTATGTTTATATAGGTAATAATATTAAGAGTTTTTATCTTATATTATATTATTATTTTCTATTAAGATTAACATCTAAGAATTTTATTTTTCTTGCAACATCTTTGCCTTGTAATGGGTTTCAAGTCCCATCAAAACCTGCTTTTCCCTATCAAAAACATCTAAGCATCATATTAGTATTATACTCTTTTATGATATAATGGTACTAGAATGAATATATTGATATATTATTAGATTTTTTAATATGTTATTATTATTATATATAGTTTTATTTTAAGGGGTAAATTCTTTTGACTCAGAGCTATGAACCAGTGAGGTCACAAATGAGGGCCCTCATCCCTATTTTAAATATTCAACAATTACACCCTAGTGGGGTTTGAACCTTGTGATAAGACTTTGAAAATTTTCATGGCTCTGTACCTTGCATTTCAAAATTTATTCCCTCTATTGGTCATTTATGGTTAAGGTTTTGAGTTCCATCATTCTAGGGTTCTTTTATGTCTTAAACCCCTAAAAAATCCTAACTATTTCTTAAACCTTAAGCTCTTGTTTTAATCCTTCATTGACCCATTCCTGCATGTTTCTAGTTATTTAAGTCATGACTTGATTCATCTATGTCATCCATTGATAGAAGCCATAGCCTAGCAGCTATATTAGTTGTCACCCACTTGAAATGTTTTAAATATGCCTATAGTTATGCGGTGTGAAAATTTTGAAATATCTTATGATATATTCTAAGTCTTGATTTGTAAATGCCTAAGTCCTTTATCCCATTAACCTAGCTGATGGCCCCATTTTAAGTTGCATTTTGACATATGTGCATTTTAAATATTTAAGTCATGGTCGACATGACCCATTGTTATCATTTCATTAGTTGCTTGCTAGCTCGCATGAATAAAATAATCACTAAAAAAGAGTCATGGGGAAGTACAAGGGGGATGTTCAAGCTCATTTGATTGCTTGGAAGGTCCTGCATGTGTCAAAGTCCCTATTGGTGACTATCTCTCATTCATTTCCCCATCTCCATCTCGCCCCTTCTATGCTAAATCGAGACCATTAAACATGCTTTCTAGTTTTTCCACCATGTGCAACAGCTTTGGAACTCATTGTTTCCCAACCTCTCAGTGCTCTTCCCATAGGCTTGGTCTTGGAGAGTGGATCTTCTTATACTTTCCATGTACTACAATACTATCACTCAGACAATGAGACACATCATCCTTAATCATATATGGAGATTTTGATGCATGGACGCTTTCTCACACACCTTTTACTCCTTTCAAACTAAATTTAGTCTTCTTTGTACAAGATTCTCACATTATATCACTCTACTTCAGTCCTCCTTCCAACCTAATCCTAAGCTTAAGAAGACATATTGACTTGAACACTCAATTCAATACTATTGTTCCAAATTGCAAATTTCAATGTTAATGATCAATCAAGAGTGGTGTGTTTTTAAGGGGCTGGTATGGAGCCTTATGAGAACCACCAGTTGTTGCTAAAAAATCATGGTCAAAACAAAAAATCAGGCAAAGATAAAAATGGATAGATGAGCTTAAAAAGAGGAGGAAAAGTATGAGACTTCTTGGCTAGCAGCAATGATAGGCAAATTTGGAAACTTAGCTTTGTGACTATAATCAAGTGTCAAACTAGAGGAGATAGAGACAACAATTTGACTTGTGGATGTGACTGGCAACAAATTGTTTCTATTTTTGTTCAAGACTATGTGTGGCATGTTTAGTAAGAGAGAGATAGCAATTCATACACCTCCAAATTAGATTTGTGGTGACAAATTAAAGCATTATATAGTGCTTGTTTGAGTCCTTTTGCTAATTGTCTTATGGATATGACTAGCTGCATATTGTTTTGTTCATGTTTAGACAATGATGAAAATTTTAGATTTATCACTACTATTGTTCATACTTAGACTCATTTTTAGTTGCTTTGTCTATTTCCCTTTTTTTTGTTATTGTATATATTATTTTTTTATTCCAATAAAACAACCCTACAAGATATTACTTTTTATTTTATTTTATTCTCATCGAATGGAATGTAGGAAAAGAATGTTAATCCTTTCATTTGGATTAGAAAGGAAGAGAGGAAACACATGGCGACAACATGAATCGAGGGTTTATTGCTATTCTCTTCTTTTTTGAATATGTATATCTATGTTTTTCCTTTATTTTTGTTATTTTTCTTTATCATTGTCATTTGTTTCTTTTTTTCCAAACCAAAGGGGAGACTTGAAAAATACATGTTTATCATCTAGTACACCGATGTGAATGAATTTTGGCTTAAGATCTTGTAGGGAACACAATTTTCAAAAAAAATTGGTGTATAATCATTTAATTTTACATCTCTAGAAATGTGTGTGTGTGTGTGTGTGTGTGTGTATATATATATATATATATATGTATAGAGAGAGAGAGAGAGAGAGAGAGAGATATGAACAACAATGGTATACATGGGTATAAAATGAAATATTTGGAAGCTTCTATAGGTGGGGTATTATGAGGGAGCTTGCAAAACAAAAAATCAATAGGTGCTTCTAAGAGGATTATTTTCTAGTGGGTGGTCTCATGAATTTTATAATATAGTTTAAGCTTAAAAGTTTAATCTCTTAAATTTGTTGATTGAAGCTTGTAATCTCATGAATTTTATTATTTCATTCAAAAGAGTAAATAAATAAAAAATTAATTAGTGAAAATTTGAAAACTTCATATGATTGACAAGTGCAGAAGAAAGCCTACATTGTATACCCACCCAAATTGCACCCACTTAAAATTTTGAACTAAAGAGTAGGCGATGCTATTGTTGAGGAAAGGATTATAATTAATTATGTAGCATTTTTTTCTTCTTTATTGGACCTCCTACTCCTTCAAAATAGATCTTGAAGACCTCCCATGACACCCCAACCTAAAGTTGTACTACTCCAAACAAAAAAATCAATATATTTGTACTTAAAATATTGAAAATATATCAATATCTTTATTGGTTTATTACTTTAATAGCAAAAAATAAGTATGTAGTTCAAGAAGTATTGTAGGAATTTTAAACATCTTGACTTCAGCATAAAATAAATCCATAAACTTGAAAGGGCAGTAAAGTGGTATGTCTTAAATCACAATTAGTATTATAGTCTTAAAAGGAACAAAAATACATGACAAGGCATAAAGAAGCATGTGAAATGTTGTTTGTAGAGGAGAAAAGCTTGAAATATTTTAAATTTGTAGCTATTCTTGAAAATAGAACAAATAGAGAGGCATAGAGATAGCACGACAAAAGAAAAAAAGAATATGATAGTCAAGATGGCAGTCACATGGAAGGAATAGGACAATCATATGCATAGAGAGTCATAGACAACTATAGATGATAATCATTTCAGGTGATATATGGTATCTTCAAAAGAGCTATTGGTTGTTTGGAACATGATATTAATTACATCAAAGGACTATCATCATATCACCTGTATGTGTTTCAAGAATTTAATGATAGTGAACTTGTAAAGAGGTCTACTAATGACAATGAACTTGTAAATAGGTCTACTAATCATAGGCACCTTCAATAGTACATGGACAACATAAGAGGGGTAACAAAATTCATCATAACCCTGTCCATGGGTGTAATTTTCTCTTCAAAACACCAAAGAATGGCATGTCAAACCAAAGCACAATGATGTGTTAACATCAAAGGAGATAATCCATGAAGAGGTCACTCCACAATGATATCGAGTGATAAGTTTTTCTGATCATAAAAACATGGAAAAAGGCCACACGTAGTCAAAGATGTCATGATAGTGGTATTAGTTGTGGAAAAAGGTTAGTCCTATGTCAAGACAGTTTAGTAGAAATCATGCAAGGAAAATTCCCTATGCAATGATAGTATAACCCTGTAAGGTGAGAGAAAATATACATATGAAAAAACATCAAAAAGAAATGAACAGTCAAAGAACAAAGGACATGAGAATTTACAAGAAAAATCACAATTGAAATAAGGAATTCATGTGAAAAGGAGACCTAATATACGTATTTCAGTTCTTCAAAAAGGAAATCTACATAATGAAAAGGGTAAAGTCTCCATAGTACGGTCCATGAAAGTATTGTACTCTTCAAATTATATTTAACAAGGTATATGACTTAGATGTTAATAGTGAAAGGACAGTGTTTGAAGAGTGTTTAGTCTAGGAGCCAAACGCTAAAAGACAAACTATCCATTACTATATTGCAAGCTTAATGAAAGAATGATAGACCAAGAAGAGTATAGAAAAGCTTGTTTAAATCATAGAGATCGTCATTCTCTAATTAGGGAGTGTCATAACTAACAAAATAGGGTATATGATGGTTCTCAAATGCATAGAAAGGGATAAGCAAAGGGTTATAGGTTAGAGTGAGCATATGTGTTACCAAGGTTAAAGTGTGGTGAAATTTTTAATAAACATTCCTTTAGATGTATTGTTGAGAATGTCATCAAAAATAATGAATGAAAGTATCTAATCTATAAAAGACACAATGCATAGTAACAAGAGGATTTTCATCTAAAGACAATGTGAAGAAATCAAGAGTCATTTGGTACACAAAAGGCAGTCTAGGCCTATTTTGCTAAACACAATTATAATATGGTGAAATGAGATAGATCAATGAAAAGGAACAAGGATTGTGTGATGAAAAGCAACCAATAAATAATGACTTTGAAAATCTAGATAGTTTGTGTGTCGAATGTAGTACAAGGTTTGCAAAAATCAACAATTTTGGTTTCAAAATTAATGAATGTACACTCAAAACAATAATATTAAAAAATTATCTAATTTGGATCCTACGAATACTTATCCTAATGAATGTTATAAAATACCTTACTCCTGTTGCATATTTTGGCATGACGTCAAAGTTAAATAAGAGAAAACTTCATATTAAAATCACAAAAAATGGAAAAGCATCATAAAATAGTTTGCACAAAAAAAATAAGAAATATTGCTTTATAATGAATGGAAGAAACAAAAATTAAAAAGATGCTAGAAGAATGAGTGAAATGAGAAATTAAAAGATTATATTATAGAACTCCTATGTTCATATGAAAATCAAATTCTTCTTTCCATTGTATGACCTAACCTGTATATGTTTATCGTACGATATTATTTTCCATTGTACAACCACACAAGAAAGTTACAAAGAATATGAAACTTATTAAGAGGCAAGTAAATTACAATTTTAAACCTTTTCTTTGTCCTACTATATGGTTCCCAATGGCCAACCAGATTGAATTTATGCTTTTTAAATTTTTTTCATGTGCTTCCATACAACATACTAAGGACTTAAATGAAATTGTGAGCATCTAAATCTACAAAATACTAAACTATAGCAACCATTATCACATGGATTAGTTTTAACAAGCAGATTAGATACTCCTATGAAATGTTGAATCATGCTAAACAAATGCAACAAAGTAACAAAATATCAAAGAGATTTATTGAAATCATGTCAAGCATGTTCAAACCTATCCCATAGTGGATTGGTGCTTCTTTGATATGGAAAGAAGCCCTTTCCCAACCCTTGACAAGCTTGATGATGAAAATGCCTTGAAGATGCTAAGTGATATGATAAACAAGATGAAAATGCTTGAAATTGTGTATCAAGTTGTGAAGTTGTGGAGAAAGATACAAAGATTGTGGAGTAATACAATAGAGGAGGCCTCTATTTATAGAATTTAGAAAGATAGAAGAATGCAAAACATGGATGATGTGGGACTAAAGATCCACCAATGACAAGATGCCACTTGTCAACATGTGAGAGGTTGAGGAATGAAAACATTTTGGTCAATGTGCCAAAGAGGGGGAGATTTGAAATTTGAATTTGATGAAAAGATGAGTTAAATACTAAGTTTGATTTGTGCAAGAGACGTGTAAGAGACATGTAAGAGCTCTTAAATTCTTTGTTGGATGTACATGTCAATTTGGGGGGAGATTTCAAACTTGGAGAATATTCCTCAAAGATGCCAAGTTGAAAATAAATAAAGATTTTAATAAATCATTTAAATGCATTTTCATGTGCAAGTGGCAAAATCTAGAGAATTTTGGAGGTTAGGATTAAATTAATCAAGGTTTAATTAATTTAATGAGGGATTGGATAATTTGACCTATTTGATTTAGATTTATGGATTAAAATAAATCAAAAGGAGGTGGAAAATGATTTTAGATTTAATTAAATAAATATTTGATTGATTTAATCAAAGAGGATGATGCTAGTGTTAAATCAAATAAAGATGAATTTATTTAATTTGAATGGATGACCTTAGAGATTTAATCAAATAAAATATGATTTATTTAATTAAAGAGGGGAATCAATGATTTAATCAAACAATGATATATTTAATTAAAAGATGAACATTAGAAATTTAATTAAATAAATTTGAATTATTTAATTACAAAGGAACATTAGGAATTTAATTAAATAAATTTGATTCATTTAATTAAATGAAGAATTGTATATGTATGATGTCCATTTCACATGTCTAAATTTTTCCCCTCTTTGAAGCAATGTACTTGTTTCATTGGTTCAAAGAATAATCTTGTCATGATCCAAAATTCAATTTTATTTTTTTTTCAAATGCCCTAGTGGAAAGAAGTATGCTGGTACATTGCCTCCTCGAGAGATCAAGTGAAAGATTCGATTTGGGGGTCTATCTCATGATAAAGAGGTTCAAGATGGAAACATGGATGGTTATGATGATGATGCAAATGAGATGGTTTTAAGATGCTGAGAATAACAAATATATATTATCCTAAACATCTTAAATGATGATGCAATGCATGTGCAATGGATGACATGGATGATGTGATGATGCCTATATGATTATGCAATGGATGTTTTATGCAGATGCTCAAACTAATAGACCTATATTATGATGATGAAAATGCAATGTATGTGAAATGATCGTTGTTTCCTATTATGTATGATATGAATGATATGCGGTATGTTGATGGTTTGTTGATGCATGATGGATGCATGTCATGATAGCATGTTAGCGCAGAAAGAAGAAAGAAGAAATGAGATGAAGACAAGAGGATCTAACAAGCCCATAATTGGTCGAGACTTTATTAGAGATGATGATGATAGATGGATGACATTTTGCTTATCAAGGATTGGGATTTTAAAAGCGCTTACTTACCTTATGTTTGATAACACACATAGATACAATGCATCAAGGTATAAAGAACCAGGATGGCATTGTACATAGTGTGATGGACTTTAAATCGACAAATAGATAGTAGTATTCTTGCTCACACTTGACATACGAAAACCTTGCTAGGATGCACCTAACAAAGCAAGTATTCACCAAGTTATATTACAAGAACTTCCAACAAGCACAACAGATAAAAGGATAATGATCCTTGCCCCATTTCTATCTCTCTAAATCCTTCGTTCAGATATCATTGAGATGTCCTTGGAAATAGCACAATAAGATAAATCAAACAAGATAAAATCAAGTAAACAAACAAGCTAATGTTCTTCATACCGCTAGCCGAAGGAAAATGTGTTTTTGAGGATAAGAATCAAAACTATTGCCAATAGATAATGCCCATTGTAGGAAGGATACATCCTAGGACATGTTAGTGGATGGCGGCACATCATTTCATTTATCCAAAGTGTTCTTTCTGATAAAGAGTGCCCATTGTAGGAAGGATTCATCCTAGGACATGATGTTATTAGATGATTGATTTGGGACCGATGGGATGATAGGCTATTGACACAAAGATTTGAGCAACTTGTTTATGAACTAATTTAGGCTTGAGACATTTAACATTGAGGTTTTCACTTTTTGACCATTAGACTTGTTTTTGACTATTTTACCAAAGGTTGAGGGTGACGATCGATTTATTATGAGTGACATTTATTTTGGGTGTAAGTGAGATGGGGATGGATGAATTTTTTTGGGTTTTTTTAATGTTTTTGATCTTTTTGAAATGTTTTGAGGTTGTTTTTGGTATTTTTTGAGATTTTGCAAATGTTTTGATTTTCAAATTTTCTGATTTTTAGGTGTTTTCTGAGATTTTGACCAAGACCTAACCTGAAGACCTATCCTAGGGGCCTCAAGGGATGATTAGAGATCAACCTTGCATACATTCAAAGCTCAAAGACGACATAGTTCAACAAGACGACCCTGTTTTGATTTTTGACAGACTTTTTGACCTGTTTTGGATTTTGATATGATTTGGATGTTTTTGGATTTTGTGATATTTTATGAATGTTTTTGGATTTCGATATGATTTTGGATGTTTTTGGATTTTCTTGGTTTTTATGAATGTTTTTTTATTTTTTATTTTTAATTTTTTTTTTTGGATTTTTTATGTTTTGATGTTTTTGGGTTTTTTGCACAATTTTGATGATTTGGATATGTATATATGTGATGATATCAGTGATTTGTTTTGGGATTTTATTGAAAACCAAGATAAGGTTGACTTATCAGATTGATGGATTGATGATAACATTGTTGAAGATACACATTAATGCAAGGATAGTGTTAAGCAACACAAGAATTGCAAAGGATATCCCAAGATGATGATAGATTGGATGATTATAACATTGTTGAGGATACACAACAATGCAAGGATTTCATTAATCAAGATTGATAATGATAACATTGTTGATGATGCACAACAATGAAGGATTTGATTGATAATGATAACATTGTTGAGGATGCACAACAATGCAAGGATTTGATTGATTAGGATTGAAGCTTGATTTGGAACAAAATTGTTTGAATGATTTGATGTGACATTTGAAGTGAAAATTAGATGTGACTGATATTGACTGTTTGGATTGATGTTCAATGAATGATGAAGCTTGATAAGGAATGTCTTCTCATCACAATGTGCCACGGGCTAGTGATTTGGAATTTTGATCACAAATGCTTTGACTAGTTTGATTTCATGTTCACCAATGTTCGGATCACCACATAAGGTGGAGGATATGGATTAAGATTTATTCCTAAAGCAAGAAGTAAATATTTTCCCCCACTGTCTAGCAATGCTTGAAATGTCATGGATGGATGCCTGGATAGATGTATGGATGGATGGATATGGATTATCTTGCAATAAGATAAGGTGTTCAAATCAAGAAAGCTCATTTGGATAGTGCTTCATGGCTCAGATAATTCTTGGTAGAATAGGATCAATGAAAATGACCCATGTCAAGATGTTTACCATAAGCGCATATAAAGCGTGCACCAAAATTTGTCAAGATCAAGATAACTTGGACTATGGATGCAGATGGATGAAAATGGATTGGATAAATGGTTCATGGATGGAATGTTATATTTATTATGCATGGGACAAGATGCTTTCACTTGAACTGGCACACGTAAATGCTTGATTCTACTCATGACACCTTGTTGTGCAATTTTGCACACACGCCCCACTTGGAGTGGGGACCCTCTTTTTTTTATTACGGATGTCTCTTGGACCTTTGGTTTTTATTGGATTTGTCCTTTCTAGGTCTTGAGATGTTGGTCTTGCTTGCCTTGGTCTTACCCTGAAGGTTGAGGTGATCAAACTTGGTTTTTAATGGAGGTCCGAGTTTTGACCTAGGTCCGAGATTTTCTAGCTCACCTGGATTTTTTCGGGTCCTGGTTCATCTTCTATCAATGTTGGATTTTCTAAAATCTGGGTTTCTAGTTGAATCCAGGATTTTTCGGCTCACCCAGATTTTCCCGGATTGTGTCGGAGTCCCGAAGGGTGTGTTGTCCGCGAAATTTATGCTCACCGGGATAGTCCAGCTAGCTCGGATTTTTCTGAAATCTGTTTCAACAGGTTAGGTTTCCAAATTTTCTCAATATGTCTTATCGGCCATTAATGCTTGAGGTACATCTGCTCTGGCATGAATGTAAGTGAATTTAAAGGCTTTTAGGGTTCTTCATGATTTCATTATTCATTTTCCATCTGCTCTAGCGCTTGAGTGTGTTCATTTCAAGCTTTGGTCATTGGATTTGCTTTGCTTGCATGTGGCTTCCTTGGGTGTTCGTGTTTGATATTGTAGCCATTTGGGGCATCCTGATTCATAGTGACTTCCTTGCACTTGAGTTTCATTCATATTTAATCCATGGTAAGTCATCATTGACTTCTCCTTTTGTTTGTGCTTTGATTGAATCTTTCAGTTGTTGTTTGGTGGTTATTTGGGTCAGCCTTGTTTATTTTCATGATTGCATATTTATCGAATTAGGGTTTGAACTTACCTTTCTATGGGTTTTAATGCCTGCACTGCGTATCCCCTCATTTATTGATTGAATTTTGGGTATACCCTTATGACTGGGAGCTCCTGTTGAGGCCTTGCCTTTGTTGGCGTGAAATCTGATATAATTCGTGAAGATAGGGTTTCAATGTGTCATCCCAGGATTGTTAATTTTAGTGGAGTTGTCGTGTCATCATGTCTTGTGTTTAGCTTGACCTTATCCGCATCATTTGAGACCCCGGTGTGCCCTAGTTTCATCATTTTGAAGAATCCTGTTTGATTTCGAGTTTGCCCTAGCTCTCATGGCAGAGGTTTGACAGTCAAATTTAGGGCATCATTATTTCATTGCAGGGATCAAACATTTGAGAGTCTTCGGGAGTTTAAGTTCATGTGCAACCAAAATTTGGCTTATTGGGGTTGAGTTTTTGTCTGTTGGATCTGGATAGTAGGTTTGTATGATCACACGATTCATGGTCTACGTGTCGAACGATCGTCAAGTTTTCGAGGTGTCCGCGGAATTTCTGTGCACCTGGATTTTCCTGGATTTTGCCATATCCCCAAAGTATGATGAGTTCCCAGAATTTCAGGCTGTCCACGGAAATCTGAATTGTCCGAATTTTTTTGATTTTCTGTCTAGTTTCATTTCATTTTGATTTTCGAAATTGAAGTAATGAATTAAGTGTTGGATGATGATTTCTTGTTGCTAAATGGATGAATTTCATGATAATCATGCATCTCTTGTGCTCGTATTGATGATTTGTTTGATGAATGATGTCTTGGCAGTGGGAGTCCGTTTGGGTCAGATTTCTCTGAATTCTGCTCCGACCGGATTTTCCTGGATTGCTTCATTTTCCCAATTTTTTAAGATTGATGATTAATGATTTATCTTAATGATTTCATGTGGTTTCAAGGCTAACCGTTGATTGAAATATGGATGATAATTAGATTTTCATGAGGTTCTTTTGTGAATGCAGGCTAAATCAAGCAAAGCAGCGGCAGGAAAGGCCAAGGGAGACACAGATGGATCTTCGGTTATAGATGCGGAAAGGTTAAGGCTAGATGTGAAAAGTTAGTTGCCTGATAGTAAGATAGCTTCATTTTGGTCAGAAGTCTCGGATACCAATGTAGGAGCATGGAGATATGAAGAGTTCAAGGAAAGGTTAACTCAGAGGGATTTATCAGTCTTGACCAAGGGGATGGTGAAGTCTGGACTAGCTCATGTGGCTGGATTTCCTCCTGCAGTACAATGCTACGAGTTGATATTGGAATGTGCCCGACACTATGACCTTGATACACAGAGGATTTTTAGCACTGATGGGAGAGTGTTGGCAAACTTTAACCCAGTTTCCATTGCCCAGGCATTTGATATGCCAGACTTATCATGTGTGTGTGCCTTGGACATGGACTTGGCTAGAACTTACTATGAGGATGAGCCTACCAAAGCCCAGCAGATGATCAATTCCTGGCTTGAAAAGCCAAAATCTCATTTCTCTAAGCTACCTAAACAGTTACACAGGGTCAAGTTCCGACAAGAGATATATGATGCAATCACATTGTTGAGCAGGGTAGCTGGCTTGAAGAGTGTTGGGGTGTTGGAGAATTGGATGGTGCACATCATTAACAAGGCATTAATTACCATTGGGCAGGAATTATCAGTGCAATGATTGACAGGAAGATGAGGGATGTGCTCGAAACCAATAAATTCACCATGTCATCTTATGTGATATATGTGCTTGCTAGATTTTATCCATATAGGGGATTAAATCCAAAAGGAACATTTGGGAAAGATGTCATCTACGAGGTATACCCTGAGTTGCATCTAGGAAATCAGAATTATAGAAGAGCAAATGATGCATTAACTATGCATATTACTAGGTTGCTTCAGAATTCAGAACATGTGAGAATTTTTGATTGGGTGAAGGAATTGATTAAGAAATATGGAGCCTGGTTCATACAATTCCCTACCTTCTCCTATATCAGGATTGATGATGTACAACTGCTCCATACAGATTGCCAAGATATCCTACCGACCATGTCATACTTTTGGAGGTTACCCAACAGATATGTGATTTTGATGCCGTTGTTAAAAGAGAAAAGCACAAAATAGGGTTTGGTGGGGATTTTCCTTTGAAAATTGGTATAGCTAAGGTTTTCCCTTCAATCCAATCAGCTCATGCATTAGGGGAGGAGTTGAGTACTTATGGTTTCCCCTTCCACTCTAAGAGGGCGGGCTTTGATATCACTAGCGAAGCACAAAAGAAGGCAACTAAAGAATATCAGCATAAAGATGATCGAGAGGACTACTGGGCAAATAGCAAGGATGACTTTGAGGTGAGAAAGAAAAGATATTCTAGGCTTCCAGCTAATGTCATCAGAATGTACAATGTCAAGCTGATTCCTGATCAGTTGGAGGATGACGAAAACTTAGTCCAGGATCATGCATATGAATCAGTTAAGGACATGCCTATTGGGGATATAAACTGGTCAGAAAAGGAAATAACTGAGATGGAGGAATTAATGGCTCCTATTCTGAAATCTACCAAGTCATGGTTGAAGCATAAAGTATGGGAATTGGAGAGTGAGAAGGTACCTTGTACTTTCAATCTGATGGGAAATTTGAATGCTCATTCCACTTTAGAAGAATTCGGTGAGGCTGATTCTATAGACAAAACTAATGTAAGCTCGCCTTTTAATATTAAAATCAGAGGCCCTAAGGAGTATGAGCCAGAAAAGAAAAGAAAACCTAGGGGAAAGAAGAGGAGTTGTACTATGAAAATAGGTAAGTCTACTAAAGAGGAGGAACCTGAGAAAGCATAGAAGGAAGACACTCCTCCACAGCCAAAAAGAACAAGGACAACTAGGGCTTCTAAGAAGAAAGGTCAAGACACTACTAAGGATAAGGTGGATCCTCATGTGGTTGATGTGGAGAGCTCAGGGGAGAAAACTCGGGTTTACTCAAGAAGGTCAAGAACTCCATCTCCCAAGGAGACTATGCAAAAGACAGATACTCTTCCAATGGCATCCACTGTAGAACAATAGAAAGATACCTCTCCTTCATTGGGTATACCTAAGCAAATGAATCACGAAGAACATGAGACCAGTAAGGAGGTAGAACCATTTAAGGATGGAGAACTTTATGGTGTAGCTGCAGAGCTTGAGGTAGGAGATGTAGAAATGCATCCTTCTCCGCTGGTGCAATATGAGGATTCTCCTACAAATAGCAACCAGGATGAATCTTCAACAGGCCTTCATTTCCATTTCACTAGATATTCTTCATACTGTCGGTTCCTGGTACTCCTTCCCACATGACTATCCAGGATTTCTTCAATCTCCTCCTTTTCTGAAGTAGGTGCTGGAATCCCACACTGTTCCATCATTGGTACTTCCTCTGCGCCACCTTCATGATACTCTGTCAAATCTAAAATGTTGAACACAGGGGAAATGTTGAATCCATCTGGCAACTATACCTCATATGCATTCCCTGAATCATGCTTCATCAAAATTTTACAGGGACCGAACTTCTTCATCTTCAATTTGTTATATGTTCCCACTGGAAACCTTTCTTTCCTCAAGTGGACCATCACTTCATCACCAATCTGAAACTCCTTAGACCTCCTCTTCTAATCTGCCTTAGCCTTATACTGCATATTCATCTTGTTAATATGTTCTCTTACCTTCTCATGTATATCCTTGATGTGTTCTGCAAAATCTTCGACTTTAGCACTTATTTTCTTCTCTTGGTCCATCTTCCTCAATTCTGGAGCTGTTCTGGGGCTACCTCCATACACAATCTGGAATGGTGATCTACCAGTGCTTCTGTTGATAGAATTGTTGTAAGAAAATTTTGCATGGGGTAAGATCAAGTCCCATCCCTTTGTTTTATCTCCTACCAAACATCTCAGTAGGTTACCCAGACTCCTGTTAACAACCTCTGTCTGCCCATCTATTTGTGGATGGTGTACAGAACTAAACTTTAACTCTGTCTTCAACTTCTTCCACAAGGTCCTCCAAAAGTACCCCACAAATTTGGTGTCACGATCTGAAACAATACTCTTTGATAGACCATGTAGCCTCACCACCTCTCTAAAAAACAAGTCAGCAATGTGGACTGCATCATGGGTCTTCTGGCATGGGATGAAATGTGCCATCTTTGAAAACCAGTCAACTACCACAAATGTTGAATCATTCCCTCTTTGCGTCCTTGGAAAACCAAGAACAAAGTCCATACTTATATCCTCCCAAGGCCTCTCTAGTACAGGTAAGGGTTGATATAAGCCTATATTCTGGCTCACTCCTTTAGCCATTTGACATACCCTACAACTTTGCACAAACTTCTTCACATCTTGTGATAACTGAGGCCAATAATAATGTTCACTGATAATGGCAATGGTCTTATCCCGACCAAAATATCCTACCATTCCTCCACTATGCTTCTCCTTTATCAGGTTCTCCCTCATAGAACTCCTCGAGATACACAATTGACTTCCCTTAAATAACATGTCATCTTGGATTATCAAATCCAGCCACCTTGTCCTATCCACTGTAATAGGTTCCTTGCAAGCTTTCCAAGCCTCTGCAAAATCAGGATCTTCTGCATACAATGTCTTGAGTTCATTAAACCCAACCACTTCAATCTGCATCTTTGTCATCAATGTATGCCTCCTACTTAAGGCATATGCAACCCTATTTGACTTTCCACTCCTATGCTTCAAAACAAAGGTGTAACTCTGCAAAAACTCTACCCATTTCATATGCCTCTGATTTAATTTTCCTTGACTATTTATGTACTGCAAGGCCTGGTGATCAGTATATAGGAAAAATTCTTTCAGCAACAAATAATGTTTCCATTTCTTTAATGCTTGAACTATCGCATAAAATTCTTGATCATATACAAAATACTTTCTCTTGGCATCATTTCACTTTTCACTAAAATAGGCAATGGGCTTACCTTCTTGGCTCAACAATGCTCCAATGGCACAACCACTGGCATCACAATCCACCTGAAACACATTGTTGAAATCTGGGAGGGCTAGAACAGGTTGCTCTGTCACCTTCTGCTTCAACAATTCAAAACTTTTTGCCGCTCCAGTGCTCCACTTGAATTCTTTTCTATCCCCTCATTGTTTCAGTCAGGGGTTCACAAATACTACTGAAGTTTCTAATGAACTTTCTATAAAAACTAGCCAAACTATGGAAAGATCTCACCTCAGTAGCAGTTCTTGGGGTAGGCCATTCCAGAATAGCCTTCACCTTCTCTGGGTCCATCTTGAGACCTTCAGCTGAGACAACAAACCCCAAGTACACTAACTCCCTCTTCACAAAACTGCACTTCTTCAGATTAATCAACAGTTTCTTTTCTCTTAACTTCAAAGGTTCTTCAATATGCATCGATACTCATCCAACGCCTTTCATCGTAAAAATAAAAATATCATCTAAATACACACAATAACAAAACTTCCTAGAAATTCTTTTTAGTACCCTCGCTCATGAGTCAGCATGAATGTGCTCTCTAAGTGTACTTGGTTAGCCCAAAAGGCATGACTACAATCACTCATATAGGCCCCTTCTTTTTGTTTTTGAAGGCAGCTTCCATTCATTCCTCAATCTAGATCCGGTGATATCCACTCTTTAGATCAATCTTGTGAAGTACCTAGTTCCAGCACTCTCAAATAGTCCATCGTCATCCATCCCGGGTGGAAATCTATACTTGATTGTTATCTTGTTTATGGCTCAGAATCAGACATCCCTCCACTCCCATCCTTCTTTGGTGTTGTGGAAATTCATAGGCTCGATGCCCTTCTTCACCACACTGGAAACATGTTCCTTTAAAACCACCTCTTCCAGACCCTTGTCCATATCTCCCTC
>VDFB02075321.1:453034385-453055359 GCA_007258455.2 Sequoia sempervirens
AGAAGGGGAGGCAGCCCTTCTTCTTGCTAAAACAATGAGTAAATCCACACAAGTAATTACAAAATGTACCACGAAATTCAGATGGGGGGTGTGTTACATTAATCCTTCTCTCTTTTTTCAGAGAAGATGTTTACAATGCTTCACGTGTTGGAAGTTTAGAATTCTTGATAACTTGAAACGAACAACTAGCAGTAATGCCAATATCTCTATCTCGTCAAAGCGAAGCGTAGAGATACCAGAAGTAATTAACAACAAACAAATAAATTAAAAAGGGAAAGCTCACGAAGGCACAAAGTCGTTCCGTAGCTTTATCAATGTTGGATCTGCGTAAACGTACCGTTTGCTACGTTAGAAGCACAAAGTCTTCTTAGACGCAACAATTCTTCGAACAACATGAACGATTACAAGCACAAAGTCTTGTAGATCATCCAACAAGAAGTGTCAATGAGCACGAACGATTACAAGCACAAAGTCTTGTAGATCCTTCGACAAAGTATCCAAGAGTATGAATAATTACAAGCACAAAGTCTTGTAGATTATTCAACAAGAACATGCAAGAGCTTGAATGATTATAAGCACAAAGTCTTATAGATCATTCAACCAATGATAAAAGAAATACAATGCAATCTAAATAAAAAATGTAACACAAAGTTTACATCAACTACTTAGAGTCTTTCAGATTCCTTGAACTAATCACTACCAAATCAGATCAACTCACAAAAGTATCGAATCCAACGCAAAGTTTGGCTTGCAATCCTTTTCTTTATTGATCGAATCTCATTCACAAAGCATGAACGCAAAGTTTCACAAATTTGCTTACAAAAGGGCAGCACTTCGTTGCAAAAGGCTAAAAGATAATTTACAATGAAAAATCCCTCACATTATATAGAAAGAGGGATGAGCAAAATAAGGAAAGAGATTGAGAAAATCAGGGAGAGTTAGGTGAGTGATTTTAGGAGATCTCACCTAACTTTGACCAAAGTCAAAGTGTAATTTGTTTTCAAAATATTACATCTTTGGACTTGGTGTAATTACAATTTACCACAAAATGACATTGAAATGTTGAGAAATATTTACAAGATGCATAATGGGATGCACCGGAAATGTCTAACATTGGAGAATAGGAGGCTGATTCATGTTTCTTTGCATTGGGCGCGGAAGTCTTCAAATTTCCTCCTAGTCTCCTGCATGAACTTTTTTATTTGGAAGAACCAGTCGGGGATATGCCTTTGGAATCCTTGGAATGGAGAGAAAGCTGCCAAAGATGGTGAATCAGCGGTAGCGAGAAAAGCAGCATTAGGAAGGCGTGAAGCGATGTTGAGCAAAAGTGAAGCGAGCAACTAGGCACAGAAAACGATGCTGGAGCGAAAAAACGAGGTCTGGAATGGAAAAAGAGCGAGTTTGAAGAGACTAAGATAAAAACTGCCAAAAGTGTAAAGGTGCTAAAATTCAGCACCATTGCACAAAAAATGACTAAGTCTGGAAGAAAAGTGTAAAGGTGCTAAAATTTAGCTCCATTGCACAAAAAATGACTAAGTCTAGAAGAAAAGTGTAAAGGTGCTAAAATTCAGCTCCATTGCACAAAAAATGACTAAGTGTGGAAAAAGATTGTGAAAAGTGTAAGGGCGCTAAAATTCAGCGCCTTTACATTTTTGGAGATTTCAGTCTTTGATGCAGGGGCGCTAAAAAATGGCGCTCCTGCATTTCTCAGAGTTAGAATTTATTTCAACATGTTCAACATGTCAGGGCGCTAAATTTTAGCGCTTTTGCATCTGAGACATGATTTTGGAAAATGGATGTAATGGTGAATGAAAACGGCGCTCGAGGTTTGCAAAGTGTTTGTCTGCATGGAGTTGCCATTGAAATTGGAGAATAAAGAGAAAGCAAGCGTAACAACTTACAAAGATGAAACACGAAAAACTTTGGAGAGGGATGTCGAAAAACTCAAAAAACGTATTTGCAGTTTGAAGAAAACTCGCCCAGCATGAAGAAAGGAAGAACAAAAATCGTAACAATGAAAATGGCGAATTAAAACACCTTTAAGCAAAAGAGAAAATCGAAAACCTAACTCAAGTCGAGCAATAAATTTAGGCACGAAAAGTGGCACGATTGACGAAAAATGCAAAAATCATGAAGAAACGTGCCAGGGCCAAAAAAAATTTAAGTGTCAGGAAAAAGTGTAATGGCGCTAAAATTTAGAGCTATTACATTTTGGAAAAAGTTCACTTTCATGCAGGGGCGCTAAATTTTAGCGCCCTTGCATTTTTTGTACTTAGCCAATTTTGGCTTCAGGGCAGGAGTGCACTTTTTCAGTGCCACTGCATTTTTCGTAATTCACTAAGTACGAACAGTGAAACTTCACGAAAGATCTCGTTTCGAAGGTCTTCACGAGGCGAACATGGGGGAATGCTCAAATTGACTATTCGAGACTTTGGAACACATTTCGAGGTGACTTGAAAATCACTTCGTTATGCGTACTTGAACTTCACGAATCCTAGGAAATAGACAAGTTTCGTAGGGGGGTTATCCGTGGAACGAGCGCTACTAGATTCCGTGATAACAGCTGGCTCCTGTTGGGGATCTTCCTTCAACCGTTCTTTGAAATGAATGAAGGGAGAAGAACTCCAAAATTCAAGTGCCTTTATCCATTGGGCTTGGAGTCAGGTGACAACAACGAAAAACAAATTTACGAAAACAAGACGCAAACTTATGCAAATGCACTTATTGAAAAGGGAAAAACCTACCTAATTAAAACTAGCCATTAATGAGACCTTCTCAAATGAAACCATTCATAGGTTCAACAAAATAGTTTCCTTTCTTCAGCAGCTTGCAAGGCCTTCCATGATCATTAGCAGCTACATGTAGATGAGGTTGAAGCATAGCTTCATGAAAGAGATGAACAAGTTCAGCTACCTTTGAAAATATTAGGGATATACTACTGCTCCAAAATAAATCATTGAATCCAGGCTGCTCCTGTGCATCTACAAATATATCTTTAACTGCATCCTCAAGTTTATCTTCACGCTCAGGTGCAAGTGGAACCTCTATCTTCCCATTGGCCTCCAACCAAGCAAGATGTCTTATGGGACATTCCCTTGATCGATCAAAGATTGAATGCTTCTTACCAGTTGCTACCTCAACAACTGATTCATCAACCATGGCAACCTCATGCTGATTGGGATGATCTCCTCCATGTGACTCAAATGAAGATATGATTGCATTGCATACCTCAATATGATGTTCACCATCCTCAGACTTGGGAAAATCTGAATTATTTATAAGAAGGTCCTCACGTGACACAGATGCATTCTTTTCAACTTGACTGAAACCTGCATGCATGTCCATCTTTTCAGATCTCAAGAAAAGATTATTTTCATTCACTTGAACTTCAACAAAATGACTTTCATCATTTTGCTCTTCATCAATGGCTTTCTGAGACTGCATAAACCAGAATTGGGAGTCGCCAGCTATGTCTACTTCCTTTTCTCGGAAGAGAACAGCGAGATCACTTGGATCGGAGTCAGGATGCTTCACTGCTCCTTTTACTAATGGTACCTCAAGAGCAAGCCTCTTTGGAGGTGAAGATAACTTGTGTTGATTACCAACAGCAAAATTATGAGCAGTATTTGAAATTGACCTCCTTGGTACGTCCTTGCAAGGCACAGAAAACATGCCTTGAGCTAACTGCTTTTTGAGGTCAAATAGCTCATTTGCCAACCTTTGCACCATAGGATCCCTCCTTGTGATGGAAGAAAATAACTCCAAAGAAGAGCTTTCTTCAGATTCATCTGAGTCAATTTTTATTTGCCCAGCAAGAATGAGATCATCTTCAATTTTTGTCGCCAAGGTCTGCACAACTGCAAGAGTAGCTGGAGGTGCTCTTCTCAATAGGAAACCAACCTCAAGTACTTGAGCATTTACAAAGAAACATTTCAAGTTCTCAGCTGTAGGTTGAGCAACAGTTGGAATTCTTCGTGTCAACTTGTTGAAGTGAGCAATGAACTCGCGCATGGGCATGTGAGATTCCTTCTTCAACTGGGTGAGTTGAGCCAACAAAGCATGAGCATCTTCAGGAGGCTTGAACCTTCCTTCAAACTTGGCTATGAGAGTTTCCCAGTTTGTGATGGTACTTGGCGCTAAATGATAAAACCAATCTGCAGCAACGCCTTGGAGAGTCTCCACAAACAACCTTATAGATACATCTTCGTATTCAACACCATGAACTCCACAAGCAATGTAGAAAGCAGCAACGTGCTCATCAGGATGTTGTCCATCACCAAAAAACTTGGGAAAGTTCTTTCGTGAGCCTTCAGGAAGAGAATGTAGGGGTAGAACTAGGCTCAACGGACCAAAAGCATTTCCCCAAGGCCCTTGAGCAGCCATTTACATGTCCTTGGTGAAATCTTGAAAAACTTATAAGAAAATAAATTACAATAGAAAAGGACACAGGTATACTTCAAACGAAAGCATGAGGCTTTAGAATGTGTATCGTGTCCCCAGTAGAGTCGCCAAAAAACTGTTGGGTGAAAATTATGTAATCAGCTTTCAATAGATTACACGACTTGGACTTCAGCCACAGCTATGTGAGATGTGAATCTCTCCTCTCAGAAAGGGGAGGTGCCCTTCTTACTGCTAAGAGAAACAATAGTAAATCACACAAGTAATTACAAAATGTACACGAAATTCACGGAGTGGGGGGGGTGTGTTACATTCATCCTTCTCTCTTTTTTCAGGAGAAAGATGTTTACAATGCTTCACGTGTTGGAAGTTTAAATTCTTGATAACTTGAAGCGAACAACTAGCAGTAATGCCAATATCTCTATCTCGTCAAAGCGAAGCGTAGAGATACCATAAGTAATTAACAACAAACAAATAAATTAAAAGGAAATCTCACGAAGGCACAAAGTTGTTCCGTAGCTTTATCAATGTTGGATCCGCGTAAACGTACCGTTTGCTACGTTAGAAGCACAAAGTCTTCTTAGATGCAACAATTCTTCGAACAACATGAACGATTACAAGCACAAAGTCTTGTAGATCATCCAACAAAAGTATCAATGAGCACGAACGATTACAAGCACAAAGTCTTGTAGATCCTTTGACAAAGTATCCAAGAGTATGAATAATTACAAGCACAAAGTCTTGTAGATTATTCAACAAGAACATGCAAGAGCTTGAATGATTATAAGCACAAAGTCTTATAGATCATTCAACCAATGATAAAAGAAATACAATGCAATCTAAATAACAAATGTAACACAAATTTTACATCAACTACTTAGAGTCTTTCAGATTCCTTGAACTAATCACTACCAAATCAGATCAACTCACAAAAGTATCGAATCCAACGCAAAGTTTGGCTTGCAATCCTTTTCTTTATTGATCGAATCTCATTCACAAAGCATGAACGCAAAGTTTCACAAATTTGCTTACAAAAGGGCAGCACTTCGTTGCAAAAGGCTAAAAGATAATTTACAATGAAAAATCCCTCTCATTATATAGAAAGAGGGATGAGCAAAATAAGGAAAGAGATTGAGAAAATCAGGGAGAGTTAGGTGAGCGATTTTAGGAGATCTCACCTAACTTTGACCAAAGTCAAAGTGTAATTTGTTTTGAAAATATTACATCTTTGGACTTGGTGTAATTACAATTTACAAAATGACATTCGAAAATAATAGAAATATTTACAAGATGCATAAAGGGATGCAAAATTTCTAACACTGGAGAACAGGAAGCTTCTTCATGTTTCTTTGCTTGGGCGCGGAGTCTTCATACTTCTTCCTGGTCTCCTACATGAACTTTTTATTTGGAAGAACCACGATCAAAGGACATCACCTTCGGAATCACTTGACGAGATCTGGAGAGAAACTGCAAAGATGGTGAATCAACAGGCATTAGCAGAAAAAGCAGCATTGGGAAGCGTGAAGTGAGAAACGATGTTGAGCAAGCGTGAAACAAGCAACTAGGCACGGAAAACGATGCGGGAGCGAAGAAACGGGGTCCGGAATGGAAATAGAGCGAGTTTGAAGAGACTAAGATAAAAACTGCCAAAAGTGTAAAGGTGCTAAAATTCAGCACCATTGCACAAAAAATGACTAAGTCTAGAAGAAAAGTGTAAAGGTGCTAAAATTCAGCTCCATTGCACAAAAAATGACTAAGTCTGGAAGAAAAGTGTAAAGGTGCTAAAATTCAGCTCCATTGCACAAAAAATGACTAAGTGTGGAAAAAGATTGTGAAAAGTGTAAGGGCGCTAAAATTCAGCGCCTTTACATTTTTGGAGATTTCAGTCTTTGATGTAGGGGCGCTAAAAAATGGTGCTCCTGCATTTCTCAGAGTTAGAATTTATTTCAACATGTTCAACATGTCAGGGCGCTAAATTTTAGCGCTTCTGCATCTGAGACATGATTTTGGAAAATGGATGTAATGGTGAATGAAAACGACGCTCGAGGTTTGCAAAGTGTTTGTCTGCATGGAGTTGCCATTGAAATTGGAGAATAAAGAGAAAGCAAGGGTAACAACTTACAAAGATGAAACGCGAAAAACGTTGGAGAGGGATGTCGAAAAACTCAAAAAACGTATTTGTAGTTTGAAGAAAACTCGCCCAGCATGAAGAAAGGAAGAACAAAAATCGTAACAATGAAAATGGCAAATTAAAACACCTTTAAGCAAAAGAGAAAATCGAAAACCTAACTCAAGTCGAGCAATAAATTTAGGCACGAAAAGTGGCACAATTGACGAAAAATGCAAAAATCATGAAGAAACGTGCTAGGGCCAAAAAAAATTTAAGTGTCAGGAAAAAGTGTAATGGTGCTAAAATTTAGAGCTATTACATTTTGGAAAAAGTTCACTTTCATGCAGGGGCGCTAAATTTTAGCGCCCTTGCATTTTTTGTACTTAGCCAATTTTGGCTTCAGGGCAGGAGCGCACTTTTTCAGTGCCACTACATTTTTCGTAATTCACTAAGTACGAACAGTGAAACTTCGTGAAAGATCTCGTTTCAAAGGTCTTCACGAGGCGAACATGGGGGAATGCTCAAATTGACTATTCGAGACTTTGGAACGCATTTCGAGGTGACTTGAAAATCACTTCGTTATGCGTACTTGAACTTCACGAATCCTAGGAAACAGACAAGTTTTGTAGGGGGGTTATCCATGGAACGAGTGCTGCTAGATTCCGTGATAACACGATTTAAACCAGATATTCGATTTAAACCAGATATCCGATTTAAATCGGATATTTGATTTGAATCGGATATCTGATTTGAAACACGAAAATTGTGCCGTTGGGGAGCATTAAAAAATTGCTTTATTTTCAGAGTTCTACATATCAGATATTGGATTTTTTCAGATATCCGATTTGTGGGCCATAGGAAAACCCCATATGGCCCCTTTTTTGTATTCCAATGGACCCTACATTCTTTTTGTAGGCAAAAAATGCGCAGTTCCAGAAAGGAAGGGACAAAGATCAACTTTTTGGAGCATCTTCCACTCAAATTTGTCATAAACTATGATTTTTTAGCATCTTTTATGAGGTATAATGGGGAGCAGCAGTCGTTGGAAGCATAAAAGTAAGAGAAACCTTACAAAAGAACAAATTGAAGCATATAGACAAAAAGATAAAGAAGGTCATAGGAAGAGAAGACAAGGTATGTTAAATATTGGTGAATCTGAGTCCTTTGGTCTTTCTAGTGAAGAGGAAATTGAATATGTAGAAGGTGAAAATGTTGAACATGATGTTGAAATTAGGAATGAAAATGTTAAAATTGATACTCAAAATATTCAAGCTGAAAATGTTGGAATTGAAGATGTTGGGTACGTCTTTCAAATTAGAGATAGAAAATGTTAGAATTGATAATGAAAATGTTGAGGTCAAAATGTTGGATGAAGATGTTGAATGTAGGTAGTGGGAATGAAAATATTGAAATTGAAGTAATGAAAATGTTCAAGGTCAAAATGTTGGTTCGAAGATGTTGAATATGGTGCTGAAATTGGGAATGAAATTATTGAAATTGATAATGAAAATGTTCAAGGTCAAAATGTTGGTTTTGAAGATGTTGAATATGGTGCTGAAATTAGGAATGAAATTATTCAAATTGAAGGTGAAAATGTTGGAAATGAAGCTGTTCAACATAATATTGATCTAAGTGTAAATTATGTTTCACCCAATTACATGAGAAATGAAGAACCTTGTGTGGACGAAAGACATATTCCAAACTCAAGACCTTCAAAACCCTAAATGGTTAATTGGGGAATTATTAGGGACATTATAAACAATTTTTGAAGGCAAGAGAGGCCAACCACGAACCATTAGGTTGTGGGCTGAAGACTTTTCATACAATATTTTGTGATAAGACATTGTGGGAGGAATGCCAAATTTTTTGTACAATTGTTAAAGGTACAAAAGGTGGAGACCTTTGCTTGCCAAATTGAATTCGTGTGCTGCACAAAGAAGACCGAAAAAATATGTATTATCAAAATATTTTTTAATGCTCTCAAGTCTATTGGAAAAACTAACAAGAAAAAAGGTAAGAGAGCTGCTCGAAGAGTGATTACAACCGCCCTAGTAGGCCATCAATTGAAAAAGGCTCGCTTGTTGAGACAAACTTGTATTGATTTTGACATAAATCATAGAACTTTGGATAGAGCACTTGCAAGAAGAGAAAGAATAGATGATCCTCTTCAAAGTGATACATGGGATTTTGTCGGGAGGCTTCCACGTGTTGATAAGAAGCTAACTAATAATGTAAAACAAGTAATTGAACAATTTTGGCATGATAACTCTAGAGTATCACCCAATGCAAAGGATGTTTTAAAGTTAAGAATTGGAAATCAAGACCGTACACCACATCCTAAACATTTCTTGGAATCAAACCAAACAATGTTGTTCAAAAAATTTATTGAAACACATCCAAATATGGAAATCTCACAAAGGACTTTTGAAAATTTGAAGCCATTTTGTTGTATGCCTCTTAAAATTCATAATACTTGTTGTTGCAAATACCATGTGGAGTTTTCAATGTACCATGAACTATTATGCTATATCCGTTCTACTTTTGCATAATGAAATGTTCTGAGGAGTGTAGGGTGCAATGCATCTTAAAGAAATCATCAAAGGGACTTAGATCTTTTTTTTATGTTCTAGAGATGATGGTTGTTTTACCTATAGAAATGATTTGTTTAAATGCAAGTGCTCACAATGTGGTGGCTTGTCAAGTTTGTTCAATGTTTTCATGAGGTTCCAGAACATAGATTTGGAAAGCTTGTTGAGAAAAAGAGATATGAGACAGTCAAATATACTTTGCAGAGTGGAGGTGAAGGTTCTAGATGTGAGTTGGTTTCAAAAGAATGTAGTGTTGCTGATTTTATTTCAGATTTTAAGGACAATCTCTTCTACAAGTATGTAAGGCATAGTCATAGGTCTCAGTGGTTGGATCAACAATTTAGACTATGTAAGGACTCTTTTCCGATTGGCACTATTATATCAGTGGTTGATTTTGCAGAAAACTACACATTGCAACCACAAAATGAGGTACAATCTCAGTATTACAATTCCATTCAAATTGCTATATTTGTCCACATAACATTTAGACATGCATGTGATAGTACAGAGGAGGATTGAAGATAATAAAAGAGTATCATTTTATATAGTGATGATAGATCTCACTCATGTCCAGAGTATACATGTCAACTTATTGTTTCAAGAATTTTTTGAGTTCTTGCAGGAGCATGATATAGCACTCGGTTGACATCTCATTTGGTTAGATAATTGTACAGGTCAATTCAAGAATGCTCATATGTTTTATTGGTTGAGTAGAATGCATGTAGAGAGGGTGTACACCTCCTGTTGGAGTTTTGAAGATGGCCATGGGAAGGGAGCCGCGGTGAGCAGTGCGTAATGTAAAAGAGCTCTAGTTAAAGAGGAGCAATTAGAAGATTCGGGGGAGAAAAATTTAGTGATACACGTTCTATTGTTGATTGGTGTAGTTCGGCGTATCCGCGAGGGAAGGGACACTTGATTCAACAATCTTGCTTGAGATTCTTTTGGTTGGTTGAGGTCTACGGTGGGAGGAAGGTGGATTATCATACAATCAAAGATTCTTCAAAAGATGCATTCATTTCAAAGCTTCGGATGCAAGCACATGGACCATTTGGACACGAGATTTGGCTTGTTTTTGTCAGAGTTGTATTAAGTGTGAGTGGGATCAATGCGAGTCAAGTGAGTGGGTGGATACATGGGTTCCACAGTATCTAACTCCATTATATCAAACAATATCCATGAGAAATGACATAATGGAAAGTTTAGTTGATTACGACCGACTTTCAGATCTACTACAACCAGGACATGTTTTTGCAGTTGTTGCACCACAGGGGAATGAAGAGAGATCAGACTATTGGTTGGCTCGATGTGTGTAGGTAAAGCATAAGCTAACACAACCAATGGAAGATGATGATGGGTTCATGTTTCCTACAGGTTCAGTTGTGGTTGTAGGAACTTGGTTGCAAACATATATGGTTAGAAAGAATGGCATACCTGCATTTGAAGACTATGAGAAACACAAAACCATTCTCATGTATTAGCACCTTGTTATAGCAACAAATGTTATGTTGTTCAGGCATCATGCTAGACCAAAGACAAAAAAACTATGGACACTTACTAATGCTGATCATGAAGCAATATTGGATACTCTTAAGCAAAGAGATGACCCTTTAGGCACACTTGAATAGCATTTTCAAGAATGGAAGGTAAAATTCTTAGGTTCATTATGGTTAAGTTCATTATAATTTAATATAGATTTGTTAGTCTAACCATCTTTTCTATTGTGACAATATAGATTTCTCATTTGACAAATTTTGCGATATTTTGGCACAATTGATCATGGACCTCTTTGCTACAATAGCGGCTTTGATCCTTTGGTATCTGAAAGATTAAATTAATATAGATTGGTTATTCTAAGCATTTTTATAGTTGCATTACGCGATTCATCATCATTGAGGTTATTTAGATTAATATAGATTTGTTAGTCTAACCATTTTCTATTGTGACAATATAGATTTCTCATTTGACAAATTTTTCGCGATATTTACATACGATTGATCATGGACCTGCTGCTACAATAGCTAGCTTCAATCCTTTTGGAGAGGTATGCGAAAGATTACAATAATATAGATTGGTTATTCTAAGCATTTTTTATAGTTTGCATTACCAATTCATCATCATTCAGGTTGTTTAGATTAATATAGATTTGTTAGTCTAACCATCTTTTCTATTGTGACAATATAGATTTCTCATTTGAAAAATTTTGCGATATTTTTGGCACGATTGATCATGGACCTGTTGCAACAATAGCCAGCTTTAATCCTTTCAGAGAGGTATGCAAAAGATTACAGTAATATAGATTGGTTATTCTAAACATCTTTTCTATTGTATGTATTTTAATTGCTAGCTTGATGGTTTGTACAGGTGCTTGTCAGTCCAAAACGTGAACATACTACTCTTGTGGAAGATTGTGCCCTAAATGCCTCCAATAGGAAAATTTTGTAAAATTTTAATTTTGAAATGTGAAACAATGTAAGAAGGGCATAACTGTGTAGTGAGACAATTCTATAGTAACTTATTGTAATTAATCGAGCTACAATCGGAGGTTTTCTTCCTGGTTCTTTCCTACCGGTATGCTCGTTTGAACCAGGTTTTGTAATATCTCCTATTTATATATAATAAATTACATTCATTAAGTTCATATATAACTTTGACATCTACTATGCTCTTGTCCAAATGAAGAGTGCACCATACATGTTAGAGTATGTTAATCCCATAATATGAGAGTATGTTGCAAAACAAAATTATATCTAATGTCTTCTCCAAATTAAGAATGTAAATATGTAGTCCTTTTAAAAGAACAATAAAACATGGGACTAATTTCTTCATCAAACCCTTTAAGAAAATTTAATGTGTATAATGCTAAATAACACATATTATATTATAGATTCCAAAAAATATATCAACTATAAGATATTCTCTCCACTTCATATAATTTGATAATAGAATATCCCTTGATGCTATCTAAATGTATTAGAAAACACAAATCATTAAAAATTAGGTTATAATATGTATCTTAGTCATCTAGTCAAGGTATTAAATTTACCAAGGCTTCCTAAAGTTACAGGGAAAGAAGTTTAAACTGCAAGATATAATGTTATTCAAACCTCTTTAACTCTTGTGATTGCACAATAATAAGGTTTGTAGGTGTGAATGATAATAGCATGTGGCATAAACATATTGAAAAGAGTTGATCTCAACATAATGAATAAAACTAGATTCTTTATCATACTTAACCTATCACCTTGATGGTAGTTTTTTAGAACATGGTTTTATTATTATTGTATATTGTAATACTATTTAAGATGACAATAACAATTAAAGATGACGTTGTTATAACCTACACAACACAATTACAATTAAAGATGACGTTATAACCTGCAGAAGCTTGATCCAACCTTTTAGCACTTACAATTACAAGAGGATCATCCTGCCATAAACATACCCATATGGACATGTTGGAATGGTCTATTTGGTCATACAAGTTCTAGAATGAAAGTTGCACAAATTTGCAACTTTAGATTGCTTGTATTTGACAACTTTTCCCTTAACTGAAAAGTCATTACCATCAGAAAATGCCTTTAAGATAGAAAAACCGAGAGGTTTTTGTAGATGTCCCAACACGTATCCTTATAGTCTCCGACAGAGTCCCATGCCCCATGGTCTCCCTCGAAATAGTCTTCAAATATTGCTACCTTTTACCACTTTGGACTCTTAAGCGAAATCGTCGGTCCAATGTAGCTTGGAGTGATTTGGCATATTTGGGTGCAAAAGAGGACCATCCCTAGAGTAAACGTACCCATATGGAGTCTGTATGCCCCACGGTCTCCGAGAAATAGCCCTTCAAATATTGCTACCTTTTAGCACTTTGGACTCTTAAGGGAAATCGCCGGTCCAATGTAGCTCGGAGTGATTCAGTGTATTTGGGTGCAAAAGAGGACCATCCCTAGAGTAAACATACCTATACGGACGTGTTGGAACAGTCTGTTTGGTCGTACAAGTTGCGGAATGAAAGTTGCACCACTTTGCAACTTTACACTGCTTGCATCTGGCAACTTTTCCCTCCTCTGAAAAGTCATCACCACAGGAAAATGCCTCTGAGATAGCAAAAACCAAGAGAGGTTTTCGTAGATAGTCCCAACACAATCACGTAGCCTCTGACAGAGTGTCTGTATGCCCCACAGTCTCCAAGAAATAGCCCTTCAAATATTGCTGCCTTTTAGCACTTTGGACTCTTAAGGGAAATCGTCGGTCCAATGTAGCTTGGAGTGATTTGGCGCATTTGGGTTCAAAAGAGGACCATCCCTAGTGTAAACATACCAATACAGACATGTTGGAATAGTTCGTTTGGACGTACAAGTTGCGGAATGAAAGTTGCACCACTTTGCTACTTTACACTACTTGCATCTGGCAACTTTTCCCTCCACTGAAAAGTTATCACCACAGGAAAAGGCCTCTGCGATAGCAAAAACCAAGAGAGGTCTTGGTAGATGATCTCAACACGATCCCATAGCCTCCGACGGAGTGTCTGTATGCCCCACGGTCTTCGAGAAATAGCCCTTCAAATATTGCTGCCTTTTAGCACTTTGGACTCTTAAGGGAAATCAATAGTCCAATGTAGCTCGGAGTGATTCGGCATATTTGGGTGCAAAAGAGGACCATCCCTAGCATAAACGTACCCATACGGATGTGTTGGAACAGTCTGTTTGGTCGTACGAGTTGCGGAATGAAAGTTGCACCACTTTGCAACTTTAATTCCTTGAAGATTGCAATGGCTTTGCGTAGTTGGCGCGATTCTTGCATGGCAAAAAAAAGTTTGGTTTCGTTTCACCAAGTCAATACCGTCTCTTGAATTCAGAGGAAGTAGATTAGAACTTCTGACCCCTTGTCTCTTTTTTTAGTTTGTTTGATCTGCAACCCAATTAAAAGAGCTTTATTGTCCAAACCTTCATTGTGAATTGAAAAAATTCAATGCTTTAGGTGTGATAAGCATGGTCACTTTTCCAAACATTGTTCAGATAGACCTAAGCATCAAGCCTCCATTGCAGATGTAGATGATGTCTCTCCACAGAAGAATGAAGAGCCTTGTTACCATGTAATATAATAAGATCCTTGAAGCCTTATGCTTACAATAATTATAAAAATAAATCCCACATAATTATCACATAAGATAATTGTCACATCCCTCTTGTAACCAACTCCCATATGGAAGAAAACCAAATAAATAAATATGATTTTGACTTAGTGAAAGTTGGCGGAGGAGACAATTTGAATTTATGAATACATATTTAAGGCTAAGTAGTTCATTATTATTAGGCTAAGTAGTGTTACTGTTTTCTGAATGGTACAAAACAACAAATTTTTAAGATGTATTTTATTGAGCTATTTTTTCCCAAATTTCTTTTGATGCTTTAAAACTCCAAAATTATTTCCTTGCTTTGACTTACTGATGCTTTACTTTTTTCATGATATTATAGAACATTTTTATGGGTTGTTGGAAAGTTTTCCCTTGGGCTACTGAGTTTGGTTACAAGTGATTCATCCAAGTTATTAATCTCTATCTTGTTCTTATTAGATATAGTCCTCCTTTAATATATTTTATACTGGACTCCAATTGAGGTAGATTATTATATTGTATGAAACAGAGTTTCATTTTCATGCCACATTGTACTATACCATATACGCTGCATTTTGAATAATGTTTTAGTCAAATTTGAAAGTAGTAACTGGGGTAATGAAATAAATAAAGGAAGGAAAGATTGCAAATTATGTTTTTTTACTTGCTCCTCTTGTTCAACCTAATAGTGACTATAGAATCACAAGCTATGCTAGTAAAAGCAATGGGAAAGAAAGGGGTTAAAAGAGGGAGGCCAACTACATCAAAGAAGGAACCATCACCCTCTCTGGAAAATAATGAAAATACAAGTAATAACATACACAATAAGAACCTAGAAGATCAAAATCAAACGAAAAGGGGTAGAGCAAAGGGGTTGAAAAGAGAACCATATCCTGTTATGGAATATGAAGAAAAGGGAAAGAATGATGGAAACTCTGGTGAATTGGTGGATCGAAAACAACTTTTGGAGTTAAATCACTGTGAAGGTTTTCTTATTACACCTATTTTCTTGAATCTCATAAGCTAGCTTGGTTACAGTTTGTGTGTGAGTGACTAATTTGTGTGCTCTTGAGTTCTTGTGATTTTGTTTTTGCATGGGTTAATTAATTTAATTTGAAAGTCTAGGTATGTGTTAGTGTATATATAAAGATGATTCCATTATATGTGTGACATGCCTTTGTCATTGTGTTGGAATGTTTCAGCATGCTGTGTTTTGCTTGGCAGTGAAAGAAAAAATTATTTGTAGCATTGGTATTCATGTTTCCAACCTGCTAAAGTATCTTCAAAGATAAAGTTCTACTCTTTGTTTATTTTAATTTTCATACTTGCACATTTCATAGTTTTCTAGTATGTCACTTCTATCTGATCTTGTCATAGTGACTTATCAATCCACTGAGAAGCATTCCAGGGCAGATATAGTAGAAATATAGGACTGAACAAAAGATGACAGTGAGAAAAAGTTACCTAAAAGTTAGTTGGCATTCATTTGTAGTATCAAAGCATACATAAAAGGGTGCCTAGGTCTATGCTTTATCAACGTTAAGTGGTAGAAGGAGAGGTCTTTATAGAGCATCAGCCAAAACATGCACCTAACTAGAAGGTGAGTTAGTGACATGAGGCTTTTGAAAGTGTGCCTAGCAGTCATGAAGCAGTGAGCAACAGGTAAAAATGGTGCCTGGGAGGATCTAAAATGATGTTTTGAGTGGCATGATGGATGAGAATAGGCACCTAGACTGACAAGACTAACTGAAATTGGTGCCTAACATTTATTTGACTGAGCTAAAAGGTAGGTACATCAAGGATAGGTGCTTGGAGTGGATGTTTATGCAATGTGAAGTAATGGTTTGAGTTTGAAAGATGTGTAATGCAATGTAATCAATAATATGAATAAATTTTTAATTATTAGTTATGTACTGTGAAGTAATTGCATAATTGCTTAGGTTGACTTTGTAAGAACTATATTGTAATTGAAATTTTTTCATCTATCAGCATTGTTACTTATGCAATGTGAAGTAATGCTTTGAGTTTGAAAGATGTGCAATGCAATGTAATCAGCAATATGAATAAACTACATAATATAACCATTCTTTTTATGCTGTTGTACATCAAGATATTTAACCATTGCTCACTTGATTAAATTTTCAAAGAGTTTAATCATGCACATGAGGAGGAAATTAAATTTCTATTGTCAACTTCTATATATATCAAATTATCCAATAATCAAGTGTATGTCCATATACAAAAATGGCATCAACACCAACTCAAACAAAGTTTTACAATATGTGGCATATGCCATCTCGATATCTATTCAAATTTACATGCCAAAATGTCTATCTCATCCTAAACTACCGGTGATCATCAAAATGGAGCCTCTTTGAAGCACTAGCTGCCTCAACAGAAGGCTGCAATAGAAAAAGTCAAACCACAATTGAGATTAGTTATACTATATAATTTAAAATCGAATAATTAACATCAAAATCAATATACATTAAATTATAATTGAACTCTAAAATTGTAATCTTGATTACCTGAAATATCTGTCTCTTCAAAGGGTCAGGAGTTCTAAAATATGCCCCTCTCAAAGAACCGACCAAACCATCTTTTGTAATTTCAATCTATATAGGTGAACAAAAACATAAAAGTGATCCAAGTTAGCATACAATTATCAATAATAGGAACATATAAATACCAAACACAAAATAAAATGAACACATACTTCTTTAGGTTGATCTTTTTCTTTATCTCCTTTAGGTTTTTCGACACCTCCTCCTTGAGGTGCTTCAACAACTACTCCTTCAAGTGTTCCAATACGCATTGCTTTGGGCGTTGTGTCACTTGTCAACAAGGACGTATAGCTCATAATTCCATGCACATAAAAATGACAAGTACATATGAAACTACCAATCTATGTCGATATATGTATAGTCAATATAAGACCTTAAAATTCTTAATTCAATCAAATTTGAGTTCAATTACCTTCCCCTTATCCAACATTACACTTCCATAATCTGAACAAGGCTACACCTCGCTCGCACAAGGTATTTCCTACAAGAGGAAAATAAGGTAAACATATAAGTTATTATATAATTTCATTTTAATGACAATTCAAAGGACAAGAAAGTATATAATAAATAAATGTAAATGAGTGAATGCAAAAATATATACTATGTGCGTGTCCAGGCCAAATGAAATGGCCCTCAGGGTGCTATCCGTCACTTGTGTTAGCTCCTCCTCGGACATCAACTGTTAAATAGACCATGTAAATAAATATTAGTACATTATACTATCTCTTATTAATATTCATTTAAAAACAAATGCAAGTTATGAATTCACAACTTAAATTTTACCTGTGTCACTATTCCAATGTCCTCCTCTCTAGCAGGAGAGGACTCTGTACGGTGTGCTCCACTCCCTTGCGTCTGATCTATAATGTCCACATCATGGAAGTCATAATCAAAAGTGTCTAAGGGATGCTCGGCAGGCTGTACAAGAGGACCCAAGCATATTTGGCAGCACATGGAGCAAGTATGTGGACCTAACAAGGATGATACAGTAGCACTCGAGCCATCACAAACATCACCAAAATGTGGCTGAGCTACTATAGAAGCATGTGAAACCAAAAGACTACTCAAAGAGTGAATAGCGTGGATAGTCTGTGTGGCCGCATCCTGCATAATATCTGGATGGTATACTGGAGGTGGCGGAGGAAGGTGAGGGAGGGGAACATATGGGCGAGGTATTACTCTAACTGCCCCTGCTCTATCCTGGGGCATACCTCCACCAATGCCCTAGAAGGGTCTAATGTCAAAGTAATTGACATGATGCCCTAACACAAACTCAGCATATAATTTTTTTATAAGTTATAATGGTATATCCAAATTGTTGTTCGGTGGTTTCAAGAAAACCATACACCAACGATCCCAAAAGTTTTCTACAATGTCTCTATGAGTGCACGATTTTATAGAAATTTTTGTTTTATTAACATTAACTGGCAAACCAGTGCGGGGGTTAACAAATAAAGAGGCTATTTGGGCTTTGGTTATTCCAAGATCTTTCACATCATCATAGGGAAATCCACATGCATAATATTCTCTCATGTCTTCTCGCCACAAATGAAAGGCATTATGTTGCGAGGAGAGGTTTTCTATGTTTTTAATTATTTCTTTCATTGTGTTTGACATCGAATATAATCGAGGGACTCTCATATAAACTTCAGAAATGCCCCTTAATTGATGCAATTTTTTAGAAATTAATTTCTTGAATTGATGGCTGTGGAGGTGGTGGAGGTGGTGGTGGTGGAGGTGGTGGAGGTGGAGGAGGTGGAGGAGGTGGAGGTGGTGGAATTGGTGCATTTTCATTGTCAGCAGCCATAATGCCTGATTAAATATAAAAACAAATCAATCTAATTAAAATTAGACAATATAAATGAAAATATTATAAAAATACCCTAGTTTTTTAAAAAAATCCAACAAAAACCCTAGTCTTTAACAAAAATCTATAAAATTCTCTAACTTTTAATCCAAATACATAAAAAACACTATTTTTAAGTCAAAATCCATTTCAAACATTCAATTTTCATCAAAATCCATGCTAAACTCAAAATTTTCATAAAAAATCTATCAAAAAACCCTATTTTGAAAAAAAATGTCAAACAAAATATTGGTTTTTCCTTTATGATTTTGAATATTAATAATGTTTATAAAGATGGAAAAATAATTATCATCTTCTTCATTATCATTGTATTGAACAAAGTTTGTTGAATGAATTGGCAATGGGCTTGTAAATATTTGTAAGTATTGATTAGGTGAAAAACCAATTTATTTCCTTTGTCATTAATAGGTCATCCAACTGGATTTGATTAGAATGAGGTCTTGCACTTGGTTATAAATATGCTTACATCTTTCCATATCATGTCGAGGTGTACGATGATATTGAAAAAATGTTTTTGCATTAAAGTTTGGTGGTAAAGGTTTAATTGTTTGAATATGACTAATTGGAGGAAGTTGAATCATATTCTTGTTTAACAATTGTAACATGATCACATGGAGAGAATCAAACAACTATGAAAATTTCCTATCTCATGGCCTAAATTTATATCTAGAGTTATGTTTACAGTAGTTACTTCTGTCTCAATATTATTAGCAGTTTGACATGAATGTTTCTAAAGTAATGAATTTTTTGTTTTTCTTTTTAAATGATTGATAGTTGTTTTGAGGCATGACTTATATGATTGACCAATACGAGCCTATGAAGGGGTACCTTCATACCAACTAATCGATATTCGATAATCATTAAGGGTTATACAAAAATGTGTTAAGGATGGATATTTCATTAGCAATTTCTTATCTTGAATATTAGGTTGTAAGTTACCTATAAACACCCTTTGAATGTCAACATCTTGAAGACTATAGGAGAATTTCAAATAAATGGATTAGTATCATTTCATAAAGTTTTTTATTTTCTCTTTAGGTCCTTGATTACAATGAACTAAATTTGTTAATGTAACTTGAGGACTGATGTTCACTTGAAAGTGTTGGAGGAAATCACTAATGAGTTGTGTAAAGGAGGTAATTGATTTGTTTGACAATGAACAAAACCAATCCAAGGCCATATCTTTCAATGATCGAGAAAAGAGTTTCACTATGAGTGAATCTTCAAAAATAAAGTCTCTACACAAGGTAGTAAAAACTAACAAATGGTTATTAGGATATTTTTTACCATTGTACTTTCCAAAGTGAGGTATTTCAATGTTTTGTAGTATAGGTGTATTTAAAATAGTGAACATTAATGAGCTATGTGTAAGGTATTTTGGATGTTTACTATTGGTTTGATTTTGGTTTAAGTTTGAAATTTGTTGTTGTAATAATGTCATGCTTTAAAAAAGTTGATTTATCACAAGATCATTGGGCCACATGCTGTGAGAGTTTTTCAAGTATGGTGAACTAGTATGGAGGAATGGTGGGATATTATATTTCATGTTTAGGAGGGGTGATGAATATGGAGGTGTTATAGGTGAAGGGACAAAAATATTATAATTTCCACTAGAAATTCCTAAGCTTGAGTTTAAACCATTGTTATATTCCATCATTGATGCTATGACTAGAGGTGTAAAGTTGGGAATAGAAGGCATTATTGTGGGAGAGGAAACTTATTTTCCAAAAGGATTTTGAGCATTAGTCAAAAATTTCATGAAACTAGCTACCGAAGGAATATTAGAATCTACTATATTAGCTAGGCTACGTAACACTTCTATCCATTCCTAATCATTTACCAACTTCCCAATGCTATCCAAAAGAGGGATTGCTTCTCCATCCAAAGGTTCAATGCTTAAGAATTGTCGAATTCATTGTAGGTCTTTATCCAATTATTCTAGATTATCATTGGGGACCTTAGAAATAACATATGCCAAGTCCACATAAATGTTAGGTTACAAAAAAGACATGGGTAATGTAGGACTAGGGAGGGAATATAAGATGGATTGGGTAGACATTATACGTTGAGTGAAAGAGTTATAAGAATCAAGCTCAACATTGGCTATGATTGCAACATAGGAAGCCATAAGTCTACTACTACATCTCACGTGGGTATTAGTGAAGTGACACAAGGTCATGAAGCTCATAAATTTTCTACAAGATTCAAAACAATTTAATGCTCATACAATGAAGGGGAAACACAAAATAGTCACAAAAACTAAAATAATTTGCACACACAAAACCCAAAACAACATAAGAATCATAGAGATAGAACTATGATCCAAATCTTTGT
>VDFB02075321.1:453055459-453126456 GCA_007258455.2 Sequoia sempervirens
GATTATCAAGAAAAATTCATATATCACAAATGGTATACATGGTGGTCTTTGAAAATTTTGCATCCTCCACTTGCTTCATGATGACTTCCTTGTAGATTTGAGTTACCTTCTCATCCACAACAACTATGACTTGTGAATCATGTTCTATGATTTCATTAATGAAATCATACAATGCCTTACCCTTGGAGGAAAACTTCTTTTCCTTTTGTATTGCTGGTTCCTCAAGGCTTACCATAGCCATGGGTTGTACATTTCCTAAAGTGCCTGCAAGTCTCCTCAAAACAACTGCATAACACTCGGCCTTCTCCTTATACATATCTCTGACTTGTTCCATCTTGTCAAGCATTCCTGCTAATGCATTCATGACCACTTGTGCATCTACCTTTTCACTTTCATTTGTCACTTTTCCGAGCTGGACTCTCGTGATAATGTAGTCCTCCATGTTTACATCACCTTCTTCTTGAGGGGGTAGACCAATCTCTACATATTTGTATATAGTTTTGTCAAGTTGAAACCTTGAATGAACTTTCACCTTTTTCTTCCCCTTGGATTTTGGAGGGGCTATCTCTTCAAGATCAAGCTCCTCTGGGGATATCATTTGTTTCTTTTGCTTCGATACTTGAGATATTAACCAAGGGGGAAGGAAGGAAGTATATTATTCTTGACTCACCGTCAACTATTTTTTCACAACCACTTCTATAGAAATGATTGGGACTGAAATAATCAAGGTAGTATCTATCATGATTGCTCCAGTGGACTGCAAACCAAGTTGACTTTGTAAAGACTCATTCATGAATCTATCAAATTCAACTTTAGAAGTGATCATGTCAAAAGATGGAGATGAAAAATTGGGGATAGATGAGGGAGAACTTGACAAAACATCAATAATTTGTACATTGGAAAGTGTAGGAGGAGTGATAAGGATGGTTGATACTGTAGGGGGAATAGAAAAATCCACTGTATGTATGGTAGATGTGAAAGGAGGTGAAGTAGGAAGAGGGGGTGGAGGAGTGGTAGGATTAGGAGGTGTATGAGGAATATTTGAAGTAACAGGCAATGACATTTGGGGAAGATTTTCCACAACATTCTCATGAGATATAGATTGTTCTTTGTCCTGCCCGAGTTCCTCCTCATTGCCTTATTTTTCACCTTCATTTTCTTTAGAGTCTTTTTCTTCTGCATATTCTTCTTCTTCTGCAGACTCTTCCCCATCAAACTCTTCCTCTTCTATAGATTCCTAGCTTTCATTTCCTTCTTCTTCTTCTTCTTTAGATTCTTGTTCCTCAGAAGTAGGCCCTTTTCCTTCTGTATGAGTTGGCTTAGATTTTATTTCCTATTGTTGTTCAACTGCTTGCATAGGATTCTTACCAATGATGAACTTGATTCTAGGACCTCTTTGGGAAGAAGATCAAATAGTTGCATGCTTGTCTTTTGTGCGAAGTTCCTATCGTTGGTTGTTTTATACGCCCAGTACTTCTCCTTATGATTATGTCCTGAAGGCTTTCATTTGGAAACCATATTTGTGCAAATATTCCACTATGTTGGATAATATAGGGGCAAGAATTTCTCTGATGGAGACACTTTCCTTTTTAGACCATTGTACTGAAGGTAAGGGTCTCCTAGAAATTTCATCTTCTTCATAGGAGGAATTGATGATAATACCAGGATCTTTTAGATCCTTTGGTAGATCAGACACACTGAGATCTCTGATATTCTCTACGGTTAGCTTGCAATAATTCATTCTACAAATTTCTTCTTCATCTCTGTAGTTTGCCCATATGTCTTCAAAGTAGTAGACATGTTGGTGATCTTTCTTCAATTTCCTGTTCACATCCTGTTAGTCAAAATCAAATCTATATTTGTATGTCCTTATAGTGATGATTTGCATTTCTATAGCAACTGACTTTTTCTTTTGTACACTATGAATGGTATATCTACCAATCGTCAATGGAAACTTGAAACCCGGTTTGTGAATTCTCATGTGTTCCTTGTGAATTGAGATCAACTGTCTGCATAAATCCATGAGTATCCACTTATCTGAGGGATATCTAGGAAACATGTAAGGGCACCCAGTATAGCAACCTACCCTCATATAGGTGAAAGTCAAGGAAACTGCAAAAAGATACAACCAACCTTACTCACCACTTTGTATGCCTCATTTGATACTCTCTTCTTTTTGAGAGTTGGATCAAAACTGAACAATAGAGGTGAAAAGAAGGCATTTGTGACCCTCCTGAAATGATGAAGACTTTCTTTCAGTTTCAACTGATAAAAATACTCATACATAGGTACAAAATGTTTGTTTCACTTTGTAGATAGCCCTGGAAATTGTCTCATTATAGCGGGAGCATACACCAAATAAGAAGTCATGTAGAACTTCAAAGTGGTTTGCACATTTATCTAGACACATAAAATTGACCTAGGCCTATGAACTTTATTTTTTCCATATTTCTTCTCAACATAATTAAAATACTTAATTATGTCCCATAATCCAATTTCAACTATTAATTAAATAATTCTTAATTATTTAATTAATTCATATCTTTTATTCTTCTTGACTATTTAAATAAATAAATTACATTCATTTTATTTAAATACGTCTCTAATTTCTTATGTCTCTCTATAATTAAATAAATTCTTAAATTTATTTAATTATTACTTGTCCATTATTTCTTCCTAATTATTTAAATAAATAAATTTTATTTATTTATTTAAATACGTCATTAATATCTTATGTCCTCTTATAATTAAATAAATTCTTTAATTTATTTAATTATGATCCACTCCAACTTTTTCTAATTTTAAATAAAGTCATTTATTTAAAATTGTCCATTATTCTAATTTCCTATCACATGGTCCCACCACTTTTGAATTAAATTAATTTTTAATTCAAAAGGTCAAATTTCTCTCTTAAATCAAATAATTCTAAATTAATTATTTGATTCTTTAGCTTTTTCTTTTTCTATGTCCATATTTACTCTTGTCACATGAAACCTTGTCTATTGATTTGATTTTCTAAAATCAAATCTCAACCACTCATTTCAAATTTTCCCTAATGTTGCCCTAACCCTAATTGTGGGTTGTCACATTCAATCTCAACCATTAATTTTAGGGCATTTCTCATTTAACAATCTTGGCCATTCACCTGAAATTTTATCTTCTATAAAAGGGAAATTTTAGCCTCATTTTGTCACTTTATGCTTCCATACTTCATACACCTTGGCATCTCTTGACTTCATAGGCTATTTTCTACATAGTTTAGGCTTACTTCATAGTTACATACTTGCATTTTGGGGCTCTTTGATAGAATCCTTAAACATTTTCTTAGAATATTGGCATAGCCATAGGTTGCTCATCACAAATCTGAGGGAAAACATCTACTTGCAACAAATAAAGAAGGTGCAATGAAGGCGAATCATGGAGATTGAGGACATTTGGTGAGATCTTTCTTTTGTTTTTTATGTTTTATGCTCCTTTTTTCTTCATTGTTTGCTTTGGGTTATTTTGTTTATGCTTTATTATGCTAACCTAAAAATTCCCCTAAGTGACATTGGTGAACCCGATGCCAAAACACTTATTTTTGCAGATTTCCATATGGTTTTTTTGCAGGTACAGGTACAAAGCAACACATTTGTAGTTTTATGAGTTGCATTCACCACATTGCAATGCATTCACCCTGCAGAATGACACATCCACTTTGTTGAGATGCACTTGGGTATGTGCAGGATCATGATGGGCCAAAAAGTGGCGATATGATGGGTATGTGTAGGGTATGTGGCTGATGACTTTTTTTTACCCAAAATTGATGAAACGAAAAGGGTTTTTAAAGGAGATTCTCAATTTTTCACCAATATAAATTATGATTTACTTTGAATTTAATAAATAATTATTATTTATTTTCTATTTGAATTACGACTAAAGTCCTGATTGATAGGCTGATAGAAAACCATCTATAACTTTCAAACAGTATCATATTTTTTGAATCCGAAACATGCATCACATTCTATGCTTCATATACTATAGGATTAAAAAAAAATGAATTTCGTGAAGTTTTGACCAATTTTTTTTTTTTTTAATTCAAAGGATAAACACTTTTGACTAGAGCTATGAACCAGAATACAACCATTCAACAATACTACCCCAATGGGTTTTGAACCTTGGTGGCAAGAACAACAATGCCACCTTTAAACCAACACACGATGCTAATACCAGCTAAGTTTTGACCAAGTTAAGGTGGTCAAACATACAAGTTTTTATATTTTTTAAAAGTTGTAATAAAAAATTCATAATTAATTATTTACTTGGGAAAAAATTACAAAAATATATGCATCACATCAAAACATGAGTCCTCTACTTATATCTTAAATCTTATAAAAAAATATTATCATTTTATTGTGGTTAGGGTGGTCAGATAGACACCTACTTATTTTTTCCCTTAAATTTAAGTACTACTACATTGAAATTTCAAATTTTCACCAAATAGATTTTTTTTAAAAAAACCTAGTAGTTTAGAAACTACATTCAATTTGCTACAAATTCTCTTCTTACATATTTTTGAAATAATATAGATAACTTATTCAATTTTTTTACATCAAGTTTCCTAACTCTGATTTTTCTAAATTTCTCACCACTTAAGGGCCTGGTTTTTCCATGATGATCCTACACATACCCACTTGCTAGCCTGAACAATGCATTCGCTATGTGGAGACACATTTGCAATCCCAAACAACACATACACAGGCTGCGACACATTTGTTGTGCAGAATGATGCATCTTCCTAGTAAATTTCAACTTTTGGCCCCAAGATGCATTTGCTATGTAGAATGATGCAATTGCTTGGTAAAATTTTATGTTTACTAGTTTTTACAAAATTTCCATATTTTCTCTTTTTTTTAGTAGCTTAGAGGCTTTTACGATTACTAATATTTTGTTTCTAGCATGTGGTGAGGAGTCTAACCTTTGTTTCTTGATTTCATATCACCTTTTCAATTCCTTAATCAAGAAAAAAAACAACAAACAACTTGCATTCACATTTCATTAGTTAAAATGAACATGCATATTCACTGATGGGCTTAAAATGAACACAATCTTGCATTGAAACTCACAAGGCTTAAAATGAACATGCATCTTCATGTCATGGGATTAAAATAAACTTTGTTTGTTTCACATCAAGTTAAAATTTTAAAATGAACAAAGTGTTTTTTAGGTGTTTTCTCACATTAAGTTTGGATAATTAAAATAAACAAGCGTCTTCAATTTGTGTAACCCTTGATTCAATAATAGGAGTATCCTCTCCCCTTGTGCACTTGTGCGATCCTGGGTGCAAGATAAATTGTTATTGTCTCTAGAATTGGGTTTGCCTTAGTGGGAAAAAGTACTCATCTTAAGGGACAGCTTGACTGATAACAGGCTAAAGCCAAGCCACTTCTAGTCGATATATAAAATGGGTGCTTAAGGAAAGTTCAAGTACCACGAGTATGGATGTGTCACACAAACAAGTGAACTCCCATAAACCTTGTGGAGTGAAACCTCTAAAGGTTGGAGTTCCTCCTTAACAAGGAGCTAATCTTGCATCATGTGTGGCCACTCGAACGGATTCCCTTACTATACACTTTTGTGTAGTTGCCAAAAACCCATCTATTCGGTTGTGTAGCAACAGTCTTTGCCAAGGCATCCACATTCTTGTAGTTCTTAGTAGAGGTGAAGAGCATATAATGGGAGATTTATGAGGACTCAAAGCTTGGTTGACCTGAAAATTGAGTTTCATGGTGGGGGAGCCAGTGTGGCCAAGCTTCTAAGTCACCCGCTAAAAATAAGTGTGGTTGGGGAAACCCACGCGGAATCTAGTGAATATAGTCCTTGCCTAACCTAGGATTGTGCTTGTCTTCATTGTGCTTGTTTACATATTCAAAGACAAAAAAATGTGTTTTCCAAGTATTTTCTGAGACATCAAACAAATAAACACCTTTCACAGACCTAGAAACACTCACTCAATCTGAATTATTTTTGAATTTTTTCCAAAATTGCAAACAAATTGGACCTTTATTCAAACTACAATGCATTTTCTATTCTCTGCAGTGCATTAACCATTATGAAACACATTTGACACTTACTATGCCACAATCGCTCTGATAAACTACATTTTCTCACTAGAACAACACATTTGACTATATCATGATGCATTCACCTTCTAGAATATTGCAATTGACTTCATGAACTGCATTTGTGACCTATAACACCACATTTGTTGAGCCTATGATTCATTTGACAAACTTCAATGCATCTGTGAACTAAAATGATGCAATTGCTTGTCATTAAGAAAAACATTGTTATTGTCCAAAATTCAAGTCCAAATATTTTTAAATTACTTTCAAACATCTTTTTCACGTGGCCTCTATCAAAAACCAGATAAGGAATTGCTCAAATCTTCCTTTCTTGCATCTTTTAGCTTGGATTTTCCCATAGGTTCATCCTTCCAAATTGTTAGTTGCACTCTTAGAGTCCATCAACATCATTTCCAACAATAAACTAACTTTTTAGGTCTTCATTTTTGCAGACTTTAGAATAGGAACCCTTTCCATAATTTGTCAAGTCTTTGTCTTCAAGAATAGGTTGTCATTGGACTTAATCAAAGTCACCTCTTATAGACTTTTTCCTTTTGCGAGCCATTTCTAACTCATAAGTCTAGTGTGGAAACCTCACTTTGTTACCTTGTCATTTAGTCCCTCAAACAAGTCCCTTGATAATCCAAAAATTGAGACATTGACCAAACTTTGAATGGTTAAGTGTACCTTTCCTTAAGTCCACCAAAATTGATTACATCTTAGAGTTTCCTTAGACCTTGCATTTTACATAACATACTTTATATAATTTAGTCCATCATTCATTTTAGTCTTCCCTTTGCATTGTCATTTTGCATTCATCATCCCCTTTAGGAAACTTGATCACATTTTCATTATCATCCATTTATTCCAAAAAGAAAAAATATAGATTAGTTTCATATCATCCTCACACATAGCTTTCATTCTCATTCTCCTTCTTTGAGAAAATTTTTTATGGTTGAGACTAGACTCCAAAGGAAAAGAAGACAAATGGATCCTTTTGGATAGGGCAATAACCCCTACAACATTTATAATAATATGAACTCAAACACGAACATGGGGGCATCCTTTATCAATCCTTCCAGTGAAATGAAGATACCATATTCCTCTCATAATCCATTTGAACCATTTATACATAGAGACCAAAATAGACAAGTATTCGCCGAAGACTTAGAAGCTGTAGCCCAAAATCCTGAGGTGGCCTCCTTCGTAGAGGAATTGGTCTTGAAAGATCCTGATAGATACCTAGCCATGCTTTTAGACCAAGGGGCCAAATTTCCACAAGGCTTATACATTAACACCATAAGAGCAGCTTCTCTTGACCATACGACACAAAATAGTCAACCCCATTCGACACCATAGCAAAACACACACAATGCATCCCTTGGTGCCACCACACAAAATATAAATACCACTAACGCTACTTTCATTGTCACTACTACTCAAAACACCTCTAGCATGGTCAATGCAACATCCATTATGGGAACATCCACTATTACACATGCCACATCTCATTCGGTCCCACAAATATCAACCATTTCATCACAAACTACTAGAGCTACCTTTGGCACTTCAACCAATGCTATGGGGACAAATTCTTCAAAGTTGTAAACACGATAGGTCCTTCACTCAAACTCAGAGGAGCACAACCCCAAAATGCACCAATGACAACACAACCACCTACTACAAATGCTATCCAAAATAGTCAAGACCAAAGGAAACCTTGTCAAATATATATTTTTTTTAAAGGTTGCAAATACACCCCTTTGGATGAACCAATTGAGGTTGTCCTTAAGAAGCTCCTACAAAATGACATCATCACATTGCAGGATTCTAAACCATATGATCCTGGATAGTTCATGCTATCACGGTGGGATGCCAATGAATTATGTGATTACCATCACATAAAAGGGCATAAAACTTCCTCTTGTATACAATTGGAAAACCTTGTACAAGATCTTATTGTCAATCGTACAATTGAGATAGATGGTCAACAATTTGCTTCAAACAAAGACCATACAATTCACAAAAACCAACTGTAGGACCACGGTTCTGGAAACCCCTCGACGTTAGGTCCCAATAATAATAATTGTGATAGGGAGAATTTAGGTGCTAGAAAATGAACAACAAGCAAAAGAGCGCAAAATAATACTAAAAACAACCTACACCTCAAGATTAGCCTAGTTGGATTCAACACAAAATAAAGACAACAAATGGAACTTTTTACCTTGTGTTGAATCGATGCTTTGGTTGGCCCTTCGATCTTTGATGTGTATGCTCCTTGGATGGAACAAGATGCAAGCTAAATGATGGTATGATAATGGATGCAAGTGTAAAAATAGCTAAGTGTGGATTCTAGAAAAAATTTGCAAGAGTTTGGCTACAATGCATGATCTGTCTAAAATGAGAGAAAAGAGGGGGTATTTATAGATATTTTTGGACTCTCTAGGGAAATGGACGGTCAATATTGAGCCACCAAGATCAAGATTTAGGGTTAAGGTGAGTTGAGAACTCACAAGCCCTCACATCTTGACATGTGGCATTTGATATGGCCTAAAAAGGGTGATGTGTACATGAGGTGGAAAGATAGTACATGACATGGAGAGGGTACATAGTACCTTGGGATTGGGACAAGATCTCCTCATAAAGGAGGTACTTTTCCCCATATGGTTGAGAGGACATGTGGGGAATTAAAAATTCCTCAACTATTCTCATGGGGATGAGAGAAGGAATTTAAAATTCCTTTAAATGCATTGGGGGATTAAATGTGAATTAAAAATTCACATGGGGAATGGAGATTCCTTGTTCAAAAAGAGAAAGTTTTTAATGAAGTTGACTAAGGACACATTTCATAAATGATATAGGCATTAGAGATAACTTAATTATGTGATTAAGGTTGTGCAAGTACTTAATTAGACTAATTAAGGACTCATTAGAGGCAAGTGAGAAATTATGGAGGATGGGACCTTAATGATGATTAGGAGTGTGCATGTCATCTTAACCATAAATTAATTATGACTAAGAAAGAGGGTTAGATTACTAAGAGGGATTAGAGGCCAACTTGTAGAAGTTGGAGGATGTGACAATGAGAGAGAGAATAAGGAATTTAAAAATAAATTTAAACTTCCAAAAGATAATATGACTAAATTAAATAAAGTGACACATTTATTTAATTTAGAGAGGAAAGAGGGGAAAATTATTTATTAAATTAAATACTTTGGGAAACCTTATGCATGATACACAATACTAATTAAATGAATGATTTAATTAATACCAGCGAAGAGGATGATTTAAAAGAGAAACAAGATGATTAAGAAGACGACTTTGACCATATGGAAGTGGTAAAATTTGAATGTCTACAATAAAAATTGAGCTAATTATGCCCACATTGGGTTTGACTATTCCGGTGGACCCATAATCAATCTTCTTCGAGCTGCCAACGAGTATGTCAATACTATCACCATAAATAAATGGATTGCTATTTTGAGGTAACAACAACACATATCCCATCCACAACAACCTACTCCACAACAACAAATCCCAACACAAAATCAATATGACCTATATAACTCCACTCAAATGAATGTTCTTCAACATCAAACCAACCCACAACAAAACCCATCCTACAAAATATATCATAACCTCCATAATATCTCATCAAATCAAAATCCATTATATAACTCATCATCCATACCCCAATATAAAATTTATGATCCACTCAACCAAACACAAAACAACCCTCCTAATGACTTAGCTTCACAAATTCAAAATCTAAACCGAAAAATAAATGAAATACAATTGGGACACATAAATAAATCATATTCTCTTAAAGACCTGTTCCCTTATCCATTTTGTTGAAAAATGAGGTGTTTTCTTAGCTTAATACTCTATAAAAGAATTTTGAAGTTTTATAGAGTATTAAGCTAAGAAAACACCTCATTTTTCAACATTTGGTATCAGAGCTGAGGTAGGATAGAGTATTGGGACACCTTTCTCTTAAAGTTTGAAGGATTTTTTGGGTTAGTGGGAGCTCTTATTATTTTTTGTTATTTGCTGATTTTGGAATTAAGTTTTGTTACAATGAATTCAAGGTTAGAGATTGAAAGGTTCAATGGTTCTAACTATGAAATGTGGAAATTAAAAATGGAAGATCTTCTTGAAGAAAGAGATCAGTGGTTAGCGGTTAATAATGAGACAAAGACACCTACAACTATTTCAGATGAAGATTGGGCTAAGTTAGATAAGAAGGCAAGAGGAACAATAAGGTTATGTCTTGCTGATGCTGTTCTTTTGAATGTTTCAATGGAAACTAGTGCATATAAATTATGGAAAAGAATAGGGGATATTTATCAAACTAAGAGTCTCACCAATAAGTTGTATCTGAAAAGGCAATTATATTCATTGAAAATGAAAGATGGTGATTCAATTGCACAACATTTAAATGCTTTCAATTTAATTCTCAGTCAGTTAGCATCTGTAGATGTAAAGCTGGAGGATGAGGATAAGTGCATTTTATTACTTTGTTCATTACCAAATTCTTGGGAAAATCTAATTGTTGCAATTAGTGGTAATGGTGCAGATCCAAAGATGGACAACATTATTCCTACTCTCCTGTCAGAGGAGATGAGGAGAAAGTCTAAGGAGGAAATCCAAGATGCCTTGTTTGTAAAAGGCAGGTCTAAGAAAAAGGAGCCTAAGGGAAACAAGGAAGGGAAGGGTAAGTCAGAAGGACAAAGTAAGGTAAAGTGTTGGAACTGTGGGAAACCAGGACATGTGAAGAAGGATTGTAAGAACAAGAAAGAGAGTTCTAATTCTTCTACAGAGGGGTCCTCAGATAATAGTAATGATGCATTGGTTATTTCAGCTAATATTGTTTGTGATAACTCTTTGCTTCATGTTTCAGAGTAATCTTCGTAGAGAGGATGGTAGTCATGATGCCATGTGTGACTCGGTATCACAGTTCAGTGGGAGTTGTTGGCAGTGACTTGGATGCATCATTGGTAAGGATATCTCCATGTGGTTGGAGATATGGTTTCTTGGTTTAGAGTATATTTGTTATGGATGTCATGGTTTACTCTTGATACTAGTTTAGAGTTTGGCATATTTACATGCTTCTCTTGAGACTAAGATGTATAAGTATGTTATGATGCATGTGATATCCTAAGAGGAGATGGTTAGATCATGGATGTCATGTTTATGATTCTTGATTCATGATTGGAGTTTTGACAATGATCTTGTGTAGTTCTCTTAAGTTTTGGGTACATTAATCATTTGCTTGTCTACTTCATGAAAGTGTTGTGTTGCATTTGGAGTTTGGCATGGATTGGTTGGTTACAGGTCCTCATGGATACTTGGAGAAATAGGCGAGGCTGAAATTCTCTTGTGGTAAGAGACATTTGTTGGAATGGTTACTTGTGAGAAAAAAATTTCAACAGAAAAGACCGAGGAGTCTACACCTTGGTTGAATGTGAATTCAACATACTCGGTGGTTTAGCATGCCTCTAAAGAGGTGGTTTGGTTACAGAGGCTTGGGAAAGGTAATGGTTTGGTTGATAATGGGAAGGTATTAATTGAGAAAGTTAACACTTTAATTAATGTTCTAGATTATCTTATGAAACCATACATATAAGTTCTCTTGGTTTTAATCATTTGCTTGGAAGCTTCATGATTATGCAGGTTGCATTTGAAGTTTAGCATGGATTGATTAGTTGGTGCAAGAAGGCCATTGGCTTTGAGACTTGTACTTGTTTTATTATTCCTTGTTTAGAATAATTGCAATGTATAATGTCAAGTGGGAGAATGTTGGAAATAGGATGCCATTTAATTGCAAATCCTAAACATTAATTATTTCATGTATCTCCTAGATTCTTGGAATGTGTTCAACAACACTAAGATTAGGATGAGATTAATATTTGGATGAAATAAATCATGAAATTGACATTTGTATTTATTCCTAAATAATAGGAGCATGTGGGTGCACACATGGTAAGGTGAAACTCACCTTGTGTCCAATTAACTATACGGAGTAACAATTAACACTTCTGAATGCATGAAAATATCCTAGAAGTTAGGACTTGATGTTTGCATGCTTGAAGTTTAGTTAAGATCAGTTAAGTTTAGTTAAGATCAGTTAAGTTTAGTTAAGATCAGTTCAGTTCAGTTTAGTTCAGTTCAGAATCAGTTTAGTTCAGTTCAGTCTAGTTCAGTTCAGTTCAATTCAGTTCAGTTCAGTTCGGTTCAATTCTGTTTAGTTATCTTCAGTTGCATGCAAGTGCATGTTGCATGCATGTTAGTTATTTTGAGTTGCATGTAGTTAGCTTTAGTTAACTTGGAATGCATGGCTAATAACATTGAGTTGTATGACAAATAATAGGGACTACCTCCAGTTAACAAGGGATGACCATTCTTTGGGAATGGTGTTGAGTAAATGTTCGAGTTAACAAGAAATCACTTGAAGCCAACTTGGGCACCCAAGATGCTTTCCTGGAATTAACTCCAATGCATGATAAGATATTTCTAAAGGCTCTGTTAAGTGGGACCCTCTTTTGGGTGCCATCTTTGAGGAAGAGCTTTGTAATTATCACCGAAGTGAAGGATGAGTTGCAGCTTTAGTTTGGGACGCCCAAATGGGTAAAGTACATGTTCTAAGCTTTGGTCTTCACGGTAGAACTCAACTTGAAGCAATATGGTGTACCTTTTTAAGGGCTTGAGCTTGTGCATTGTAATTATCACCATTTGGAGATTACAAGGTTTCATATTGTCTATATATCTCATTCAAGTTGAATAGAGTTTGGAGATTGGTTATTGCAGGTGTGAAGAAGATTGGTAAAGACAAAAGAAGCATTCTCAAGCAAGAATTGGAGCTATTGTAATTCAGAGTTTGAATAATAGAATAATTCTTGGTGGAGTTTTTTCCCGAAAGGGTTTCTCCACGGTATATCTTGTGTGATCCTTCTATTATCCTGTCTAGTTCTTCTAAATAATTCTCTCTACATTCTACAATAGTAAAATGGATTAATCAAGATAATCATCCACAAAGAATATATGTAACAAATAAAATACTTACTTAGAACAACAATTTTGAATTTTTACAGAGTATTAAGCTAAGAAAACACCTCATTTTTCAACACATTTGACAATAGCATAACATTAACACCTTTTCCCCAAAATTTTGAAATGCCAAAGTTCAATAAATACAAAGGATGTGGTGACCTATGTGAGCATATAAGGGAATTATGTATAGCTTGCTTAGAGGTTTCATATAATGATACATATCTAATGTGCCTCTTTCCATGAAACTTAGGTGGACAAGTGATTGAATGATTTTTCACTTACCCCTGGGTATTAAAATATTCCAAGACCTTGTGGACAAATTTGTAGCTCACTTCTCCTACAATATGGAACATGAGGCTAATTTAACCAAATTACATATCATTAAACAAAACCAAGGATAAAATTTTACATCTTACAACAATGGATGCACAAAGCAAGTAGATGCAAATGACCCATGCCAAAAAAAATAACTTGTTGGAATCTTTGTTCAAAATATCAACACAAAAATCAGTTTTCATCTACACATACAACGTGCTAACACATTTGAAGAACTTATAGAAAAGGGTCTCACAATTGAAAGGGCTAGTCAAAATCTACAATGACAATAAGGACCAACCTTCAATCTCTAATGACAAACCACATCTATGGGCTAAAAATAATAAAGTTACAAATGATGGTGTTATAGACATAAAATTTGTGCAAAACACATAACCCTAATTAAGCAAACAACAAAATGTCAAAAACACTAATTCTCCAAGAGGACCACCTCAAAGAATTAATAATGCTCCCTGAAAAAATCACTCCCTTAGGGTAACCCATTGAAATGATCTTAAACAAATTAATTCAATCAAATAATATCCAACTTCTGGAGCTTAGGAATTATGAAGAACCAAGGTCATCCCACAATAATGGGTCTCAAACATGGGACATCCTAATTTTTTCCTGAAAGCACATATTTTTTAGAAAAACTAATGATTTAAGCCTTGAGGGATTCCATCTATAGTTTTTTAATTGAATAGGGTTAGATAAGACCCCCTTAGATCAAACCCCCTTGGATAGAACCCCTCTAGTCTTAAATCATACCCACAATGGAGTCTCCTTCGCACCTATCAAAATGATGGAAAAAAACACTTTTTCTTTACCTTTTGAGGGATTAAATGAGGATATGGATGGTGAATTTTCATCTTCTATGTATATGTTATTTACTAGGCTCAATTCAAAGCCAATAGACAGGGTGGTAGGCATACATCTCTTTAGATGAGTTTTCAAGTTGTGGCATACATATCATCCAAGGAGTTTGTCAAATTATATTAGCTCTCTTAAATGGAGTCCAATGGGCATACAAATCTCCTATAGGATTTCCCAATAAATAATCTAGGACATACATCTCATTCACAAGCTAGCCAAGATTTGTAATATCTATATATTTTGAATAAAATGATGTTTTCACTTTTCCTATTATTTTTTACAATACTACCAGCACCTCAGTGAGTATTTTCCTATGAATTCATAGAAAAATTTGGATCATTGGTATCAAAGCCAAGTTGGTTTTCTACTCAAGACAACACATTCATTTTGAATAAAAATAGTTTTGGCAATAGGATGAGGACGAGTAGCTATTTGATATGAACCATGTGGAATATAGTGGAATAGATATTGAGGGTAATAATCTTAACATGAGAATGTGAATCACCTACACATTTTCATATTACAAAGTTGTGTCACTTCAACTTCCAAGCATGGGAAAACTTGAAAACCAAGAAAGTGGGAAAGGATAACATCTCGATGAGGGTTGTGATTTCTATTGCATTTGACACATCACATTTAATTTGGCATCTCCCCATTCTAGTTATTTGTATTGAAGGCCTTCAAGTGCTCAATGGAAGAACAACTCATAGTGAAATATAAAAAGTGAATCAAACTTGGACATAAAATTTGCACAACCCAAGTTTGTAAACATCAATATATATGGATTATGAATGCCCAAAACAATTTAGACTAATCGAGGTAGAGGATTAGGCCATAAAACAAAATATAGTCAGAATATCTCAATCATATCACAACATGGTAGGAAGCGTTGGTGAATTCATCCCAATTCAGTCTAAATTTTATCCCTCAACTAAGCCTCCAAGATTGGTTGATTCAAGCTACTATAAATCCCTCCAAAAGAAAAATGTCTTGAATAGCATTTTTGAAAGCACTACTTGCATTGATTTTTTCCCTGAAGCTCCCCATGACTTTATAGTGACATCATCTATCAGGGTGTCTATATATGATGGAATGTCTTGAAATCAAAATTATAAATCTACATGTTGTACATGCTCTAGATCCTAGTAAGCCTTGACCTAGAATTCATGGTTGTTTAAAGAAATAAGATAATATAATATAAGGCAGTACATTTGAAGAAGCTAGAACATTTATATTCTATCTCATCTGGGTATGTTACCTCTTTTGAGTTGATACATTTGAGATTATAGTTGATATCAAGATTTATATATGTTTGTGTATTATTTTCTTACACTTGTTTGTTTTCTTTAACTACTTTTAATTATGATATTTTGTGGATCATTCTTGAACAAAGGGTCAAGAAGATAAATTTTAAGTTGACTAATAGTTAAGAATGGTCAAGAAGATAGACAATATGAAGTACTAAATTTTAAATATATCATCTTTTGTGGAAATCATAATTTATTTGAAGTTGGAGCTTTATTCCCTAAACTGTGAAGAATAGCTACAATGGGGCACATTGCCTCTCAAGGGGGGAGGAATGATCATAAAGAAGTTTGGGTACCACAATTAAATATCTTATTCTCACTGAAGTGTAATGGCCTTTCGGTTTTAAGTTATCCATTTGACTTCTAATGAGGACATGGATAGTGAATTTTTAGCTTCTATGTAAATTTTATTTAATAGGCTCAATTCAAAGCTAATAGATAGGGTGGTAGGCATACATCTCTTTAGATGAGTTTGTCAAGTTGTGGCATACATCTCATTTGAGGAGTTTATCAAATTATATTAGCTCTCTTAAATGGAGTCCAATGGGCATACAACTCTCCCATGATGTTTCCCAATTTGCATGGATCCAAGGCATACATCTCATTCATGAGCTATCCCACGATAGGGCATAAAACTCTCCTATGGGATTTCCAAATTTGTATGGATCCAGGGCATACATGTCATTCATGAGCTAGCCTAAGATTTGTAATATTTTTCATTTTATGAATAAAAGGTTGTTTTCACTTTTCCTATTATTTTTTATACTACTACCAACACCTCAGCGAGTATTATCCCCTGAATTCATAGAAAAATTACCTGATCATTTATCCTTTCAATAAAAAATTGTGTGTGACAGCATAAACATCTCTTTTTAAAAATATTGTTTACTATAGAAAATAACTTATTAAAAGTTACATAAAAAAATTATAATTTATTTTTTTGTTTTTTAAAATATTTAGAATCTACACACAAATCCTCACAAATCACTAGTTCATATCATCTCCAAATTATTAATAGTTTAGTTTTTGTATTTTTTATAAAGTGAAATTTTGTAAAAAATGTTGATACTAATCTCCTACTTTGGCCAAAAAATGGGACAAAGTATTGTAGGCTCACCCACTGCTAATCAAACCTTCCTAGTACAATGACGGTGATTTTTTCCACTACCATAGAAAAAAAGGTCACAAGACAAAAAATTATGTAAAACTCAAACATCTTATACAAGACCTTATCGACCAAAGAGAGATTAATGTTGATCAATGATCGACAACTTCAGGAAAAAGTAAGTTAGGAATATCTAATTCTAGATCATTTTAAGAGAAATGATTTTGGAAAAATAGGGAACTATAACAAAGTTAATTATTTCTATGACAATATAGTAGGACGCATCCAAGGATTCCATGATTACATCAACAATATTCATTCTTCACAAAATGAGAAATTGGACATTTATCAAAATGTTTTCCTAACATGCAATCAAAACCATCCACCACTATCTAACAATGTATCACATCAAAATAATCACATTAAATATGTATTAGATTATAACATATCTCCCTTATTCAACTTCTTGATAGGTTTCATTGAAGAAGACTATCCACAAGAAGCCTCTACCTCATCCCTAAACTATTCACAAAATCAGTCCATACCATTTCCATCAAACCACTCATGTCCAATGATGAAACATTTAAGGATATTGTCCAAGGGCTATCCATGATAAACAATCTTGAAATAAAATCTAATCCAAATATTGATACTAGTCAAATCCATGGTCAAGAAATCATAGTCCAAACATCATGGTGCAGAAGCACCCTTGCAATTTTTGGCTTGTTTTGCATTTTTGGATTCTAGGTTAGAATTGAGTCATTTAATGATGTAATAAGGTCAATTTGACAAATATTTGATGTAATTAAAGTTGTCTAGGGTCCTAGAGGGGTGGTGTCAAAATGTTCTCAATAAGGTTGCAATTTTGCAAATGTTGCATTATGCATTTTTGTCAATTTTGGGTTTAGTTGGAATGTGAACGGTCATCATTTCAAATTATGGTTGTAAACCGTTGGTAGGAAATATAAACATGTTTAAATATCCTCTATCATCATCGAGGTAGGTAGGTTGCTGGAAGAATTGAAGGAATAAAGATCTATTGCTCTTGTTTTGTGTGAATTTCTGAGTTTTGCATTAAATTCTAACTCTATATAGCTCCGTACATTCAATTAATGATGTGAAACCTATGTGGGAAGTTGTGGAAGAGAAATATATTTCATTTGAATCCACTTGGATTTTTTTTCAACAAGATTCATAGGAGATAAAGTAGATTTTCTAAAAGTTACTTAGTTGCTTAGGGTTTTCTAGGATTTGTTGAAAAACATGGAAAATTAGGCCATTCCATTGTAAGAAAATTCTATAGAGTGGTGGAATGGGCCTTTTAGATGTGTTATTTAAGATTTTTAGGGTTTTAGAGCAGGGTGATAGTGTTAGAGGAGAATTTTCACGTGCCCTATTCTAACAAGTTTGAATGTTAGGATTGAATTTGCTGGTTTTGGCTTAGGACAGCAGAAAATTGATGTGTTTTGTAGAATCCAATGATGGAATTATGAGTTTGGTGACTAGTTGAAGTTGGTGGTGAAGTGTTTCAAGTTTTTGTGAAGAATTTCAAGGACCTCCATTGGAAAAGAGGCCTAATTAGGCCTAGAAATAGTGTGGAAGGGGAAATATTGGCAAGATGTTTCAAAACAACCCATGGCAAGGGTTTGATATGTTGAATGGAAGGAAATTGGGTTTCTGAAAATGTTAGTGACAAGTCGCTAAATGACCTTATTTGGAAGATATAGTTGGATAAGTGTGTCAGATGACCTACAAGCAAGTAGGTGTGATTGTGAGAGAGCCAACCCTAGATTGGGTTTGAGACTTTGAAGAAAAGTTGGAATCTATTTGGCTGATGCAAATATCACCTTGCCTTGCAACAAGTGGTATCAGAGCCTAGGCTGAGATGATTTGCAAGAAATTTGGGATTTGGAAAAAGGAAAGTTGAAAAGTTCTAAGTAAAAGTATTGGAGATTCCTCCAAAAGGAAATTTAGTTGTTGTTCCTAGGGAATTGAGGGCCCTAAGAGAGTCTTAGGAAGCCATGGCAGCCAGGATGGAAGCACTGGAGAAGAGAGATAGGAGAGACAAAGGTATTGCAGAGGAGAGTGACTCTAAAGATGTGGAAGAGGGTGAAGAGGAGAACACCCCAGAAGGATCCCAAGGATAGATGGATCTAGAAGAGAGGAAATTTCTTCAAGTTCTCAAGGTTGTGAAGGGAGAGACACAAGATGTGAAGATGGAGCTGCCTATATATGGTGGCATGATAGATTTTGAGGAAGTAATGGAATGGATAGATGCCTTAGATAATTATTTTGAGTACAAAGAGATAGTTGAAGATAAGAAGGTCAATTTTTCCAAAACCAAGTTGAAGGGACCAACACTTACATGGTAGAATGACACCCAAGAGGAGAGGAAAAAGATGGGAAAGTCCAAGATCAATTCTTGGGACAAGATGATGGCAAAGGTAAAGAGACAATTATTACCTACTGATTATGAGATACAAGTCTTTAGAAGATAACAAAATTTGAAGAAAAAAGAGTTGGATGTAGCAGCCTACACTTAAGAATTTCATAAACTTAGCATAAGGTTAGGCCATATTGAAAATGAAAAGAGGAAAGTTTCTAGATACTTGAATGGTTTAAGGTCTGCAATACAAGAGGAAATCAACCTTGCCACTCCTAGGACCGTGGAGGAGTGTTTCCAAATAGCCATTAAGGCTAAAGAAAATATTAAGAGGAGGCAAGAAAAGCAATCAAGGGGTAGAGGAAAGAGTTTTAGGGGTAGAGATAACCCTAGGGGAAGAGGTTCTCAAAGAGGACCAAATGAACAAAGTGCTAGTCAATAATCTAGTGGAGAGACAAGAGGAAATTTCAGAGGTAGAAGGCCAAGAGGTAGGGGCAGATTTAATGGAAAATGAAGGGGGTCTAATACCTTCTCTAGAAGGTGTTATAACTATAATCAGTATGAAAATCCTACTTGAAAGTGCCCGGATAAACAAGGTACAAGTTCTCATAGTGGAGAAAGGACACAACTTTTTCATGAAGAAGATGAAGAAAGTGTGAACTCGCCATCTCTCTATGCTACACCAGAAGTGGGAGAGGCTTTGATGATTAGAAGAACATTGATTAAAGTGCCAACCACCAAGGAACCTCCTCAAATGAAAGCTTTGTTTCAGACAACATGCAAGACCCAAGGAAAGGTATGCAAAGACATCATTGATTCTAGTTCAACATATAACATAGTGTCTTTGGAAATGGTAGAGAAACTTAAGATGAAAAGAATACCTCACCTAACTCCATATAAGATTTCCTGGATCAACAAGGGGCAAAAAGTTCTTATGAATGAGTAGGCTTGGGTAGAGTTCTCCATTGGACCTTATAAAGACAAAATTATTTGTGACATTGTCCCCATGGATGTGTGCCACCTACTCGTTGGTAGGCCTTGGCAATATGACCGGAAGGCTCAACATGATGGCTACAAGAATGAGTATGTAATTGAGAAGGATGGTGTGTCAATAAGATTGGAACCTCTGCAAGAGGATGACAATACAGTCCATGAAGGTCTTAGTGTGATGATTGTCAAGTAAAAGGTGTTCTTGAAAGACTTGGAGAAGGAAGAAGTTTGTTTTGTAATTGTGGGAAATCCCATCTCTAATGTTGCAGTAGATCAAATGGAGATTCCTAGTGAAGTGCATACTTTGATAGATAAGTATGAGCATATAGGAACAGGAGAGTTTCCTAATGCATTACCACCTATTAGGAATGTAAGTCATCATAATGACTTGATATTGGGTGCAAGTCTACCAAACAAGGCAGCATACAAGATGACCCCTCAATAGAATGAGGATATCAGAAAAAAATCTAGAAGCTGCTAGATAAAGGATTGATAAGGGAGAGCTTAAGTCCCTGTGTTGTAACAACAATATTGGCCCTTAAGAAGGATGTATATTGGAGGCTATGCACTGACTCAAGAGCAATAAATAAGATCACCATAAGGTACTGATTTCCTATACCTAGGATGGAAGACTTAATGGATAGCTTGGCTGGTGCTAGGTACTTTTCAAAGATATATTTAAAAAGTGGATACCATCATATCATAATAAGGGAAGGTGATGAGTGGAAGACTGCCTTTAAGACCAATGAAGGCTTATATGAATGGCTAGTGATGCCATTTGGACTATCAAACACTCCTAGTACATTAATAAGACTAATGAATGAGGTGTTGAAGAGATTCATAGGCATATTTGTGGTAGTTTGCTTAGATGAAATCCTTGTGTATAGCAAAACAAAATAATATCACTTGGATCACCTTGATAAGGTCTTGAACAAACTCAATGAGGAGAAGTTAATGATTAACCTCAAGAAGTGTGAGTTTATGAAGAAGGAACTTGTCTACCTTGGGTTTGTGATATCAAAGGGGACTTTGAGGATGGATCCTGCAAAAATTTAAAGCCATACTCAGTTGGACAACACCTACTTTAGTTGGAGAAGTCAGGATTTTTCATGGGCTAGCTAGCTTCTATAGAAAGTTCATCAAGAAATTTAGTCATATATGTGCGCCAATGATTGATACCATCAAAGGAGTGAAGAAGAATCAGTTTTGTTGGACTATAGATGTAGATAAGAGCTTTGAATACCTGAAGTCGAGAGTGGAACAAATGCCTACTCTCACACTCCCTGATTTTAATAAAGTTTTCACTATGGAATGTGATGCAAGTGGTCTGCTATAGGGGTAGTTTTGAGCCAAGAAGGAAAACCAGTGGCCTTTTTCAGTGTAAAACTGAATGATGCTAAGAGAAGGTACTCCACATATGACCTTGAACTTTGTGATATGGTTTAGTCTCTCAAGAAATGGACAAATTATATTTTTCCAAAGGAGTTTGTGGTGTTTACCAACAACCATGCATTTACTTGAATACTCAAGACAAATTGAATCAGAGGAACATGAAGTGGATAGAGTACTTGTAATCCTATACCTTTTCAATCAAACATAAGAAGGAAAAGCAAGCAAGGTTGTTGATGCCCTGAGCAGAAGAACTATGATGGTGTAGGAGGTACAACTTCAAAGTGTTGGGATAAACTCTCCAAAAGGTATGTATAAGCATGATGATGGTTTCAAAGGAGCATATACTGTTTGTAGTCAATTTCAAGATAGTTTTCATAGTGATTTTGTAGATTTTGTTTTGAAAAATGGTTTGTTATTCAAGGGGGCTTAGTTGTATGTTGCTAAGTGCTCCATGAGAGAACATTTAGTAAGGGAAAAGCATAGTGGAATCTTGAGTGGTAATTTTGGAATTGACAAAACTTTGGAGTAGTTAAGAGGTTCTACTACTAGCCTAGGATGGATGTTGATGTAAAAAGGTTTGTAGAGGGATGTGGAATTTTCCAAAGAGAAAAAGGAACAAGTTCAAATGCAGGTTTGTATCAACCTTTACCGATTCCTAACCATCCATGGGAGTCTATAAGCATGGACTTTGTTTTAGGTATGCCTAAAACACAAAAGGGGAATGATAGTGTCTTTGTGGTTGTGGATAGATTCAATAAGATGGAACATTTTATTGCATGTAGAAGCACTAATGATGAAACTCATATTGCTGGTTTGTTTTTCAAAGAAATTGTGAGGATTCATGGACTACCCTTAAGCATTGTGTCTGATAGAGATTCAAAGTTTATAGGTCATTTTTGGAGGACCTTGTGGAAAAATTTGGGTAGTAAGTTACAATTTAGTTTAGCATACCATCCACAAATGGATGGCCAAAATAAGGTTTTTAACAAGTCTCTTGGAAACTTGTTGAGATGTCTGACTAAGGAGCATGGTGATTCATGGGATGTTGTTCTTCCTCAAGCAGAGTATGCATACAATGACTCCATTAACAAAAGCATAGGGAAGATTCATTTTGAGGTGGTCTATGGGAAGAATCCTAAAGGAATTTATGAACTTAGAGAGTTGAGAGACATGGAGAAAAGGAGTGCAGTAGGAGAAGACTTTGCAATTTCTATGAAAGACATTCATTATTAGGTAATTGAAGAAGACTATAGAGAAATACAAGGAGAAGGCATATTTGAGAAGAAAATATGTTCAATACAAAGTTGGTGATTTGGTGCTGGCACACCTCAAGAAAGAAAGACTTCCAAAGGGAAAATACACTAAAATGATGATGAATAAGATAGTTCCCTAAAGGATAGTGCATAAGTTTGGTTAGAATGCCTATGAAATTGAGCTACCTCCAAGAGTTGCGATTTCTCCCATTTTCAATGTTGCTGATTTGTATCCTTTTAAAGGTGTTGTGAATGTAGGTGATGTTGCAAGTATTGCAGATGCTGAAGATGATGAATGGGTCAAGGATTTACCTCCTATTCAACCAATGAAACTTGAAGGCATCATAGATACAAGGGAGGTCAAAAGAACTAGAAAGAAGGTATGCAATGAGTATTTGGTTAAATGGAAAGATCTACCAATTGAAGATGCTCAGTGGATGACTGAAGATTACATAAAGTAGCATGGTACCTCTATCTAAGAACTCATTTCATCTGGAGGATGAAATCTCTTCCTCCCCAGTTGAATGGTGCAGGAGCACCCTTGCACTTTTTGGCTTGTTTTGGATTTTTGGAGTCTAGTTTATAGTTGAGTCATTTTATGATGTAATAAGGTAAATTTTACTAATATGTGATGTAATTCAAGTTTTCTAGGGTCCTAGAGGGGTTAGTTGGAATGTGAAGGGTCATCATTTCAAATTATGGTTGTAAACCATTGGTAGGACATCTAAAAATGCTTAAATATCCTCTATCATCATCGAGGTCGGTTGGTTACTGGAAGAATTGAAGGAATAAAGATATATTGCTCTGGTTTTGTGTGAATTTCTAAGTTTTCCTTTAAATTTTAACTCTATACGGCTTCGTACATTCAAATAATGATGTGAAACTTGTGTGGGAAGTTGTGGAAGAGAAATAGCTTTCATTTGATTCCACTTGGAGTTTTTTTCATCAAGATTCATAGGAGATAAAGTAGATTTTCTGAAAGTTGCTTAGTTGCTTAGGGTTTTCTAGGGTTTTTTGAAAAACGTGGAAAATTAGGTCATTCCACTGTAGGAAAATTTTGTAGATTGGTGGAATGGTCCTTTTAGATGTGTGATTTAATATTCTTAGGGTTGTAGGGTAGGGTGATAGTGTTAGAGGAGAATTTGCACGTGCCCTAGTCTAACAAGTTTGAATGTTAGGCTTGAATTTGTTGGTTTTGGCTTAGGAAAAAAAAAATTGATGTGTTATGTAGAATATAATGATGGAATTATGAGTTTGGTCACTGGTTGAAGTTGGTGGTGAATTATTTCAAGTTTTTTGTGAAGAATATCAATGACCTCCTTTGGAAAAGAGACCTAATTAGGCCTAGAAATAGCGTGGAAGGGTAGATATTGGAAAGATGTTTCATAACAATCCATGGAAAGAGTCTAATATGTTCAATGGAAGGAAATAGGATTTCTGAAAAATTTGGTGACAAGTCCCTAAATTACCTTCTTTGGAATATATAGTTGGATAAGTGTGTCAGGTGACATACAAGCAAGTAGGTGTGATTGTGAGAGAACCAACTCTAGATTGGGTTTGAGACTTTGAAGACAAGTTGGAATATATTTGCTTGAAGAAAATATCACCTTGCCTTGCATCACATCAACATGCCTTCCATCACCCTCCATAGCTACTCAAGATCCATTACCCTCATGTCGACATTCAAAGACTATTCAAGAATTGCTTAGTCATATTCCATCACCAAATTGACATCTATGTCAAAAAAATACTCCAAAAAATAACAAATAAATCTATAAAATAATTCAAGATCAAGCTATCCTTAATAATCCCATCGATCCATTTCATACCATTCATGAACCAACAATTGATTCTATCCATATGTTGATATCTTCCTCTTTCACAAATCAGATACTTGCTTCCACTATCTACACATAAATGATCTCTCCCATATTCCTTCAGAACAAGAGTCTCCCACTCTAGACATATTTGTAAATGATGAAGCTATACTTGAATTCATAGGATTTAATGGTGACATTCCAGTAAATGACCATGAAGAATGTTTTAATATGAACTTTGAAACATCAACATCTTTTGAAGAAAAATAAGAATCTAATGTTCCTCAGACCCAGGCTAAAGATATTGATCGAGAAGCTATCCTACATGTTGATGAAACACTTATAACCTATAAACTTAGCTTACTTTCCTTCATTAGTGTAGCATATGAAAAATGGAACCCTAAGTTTAATGCCTAAACCTAGAGTGATGTCTTCCTTTTTCAAAGGCACATTAGAATGCAAATCAACAAGGTGAATAGATTGACTTTCAACCATGAAGGTGAGTCAATCAAACCTAGATCTACATTCTTGGGGCCTTGAAAATGAATTGGAAATGATTTTATATGATTAACCTAACTTAACTATATGACCTAGTATAAAAATGCAATAAACAGATGACTAACAGACTGAAATAGAAACCCACATGCAAATATGGGAAGTGTAGAGGATTTTGTACCTGACACTAGAAATTGGATATGAGTGGTGTAGTAGGACTAAGTCACCCAAGGGCGAATGGGTCTTTGTATGGCACTTATAATTGAGTTTCCATGGTTTGACAAGATGTAGGAATTCAAATGCAACAATGGAAAATTTGTCTTCAATCTTCCCTCAATCCTCTTCAAACCTATAACTTGCACATTCCAAGAGAGGGAAAATGTTGGGAAATTTAGGGGCTTGCCTCAGTCAAACCCTGTGTAAGTGTTTCCACTCCCACAATGTAAATTCCAATGATAAAATGATAATGTATGGGAAGGAATGATGAAATCACAAAGTGCTACAACCCATAACCCTTCAATGGATTCCTTGAAGGACTAAATTCATGCACATCACCTCAATGTATTATTCTTTCTTGCTTGATTACTTGAATTCTTTGGAGACGTACAAAAGTGTTAGCCTTCACCAAACAATGATAACATGAACTTACATAAGATTTCACATGATGCTAGAATCTAGAATTGCTACAATAATGCTCTAAAATTTTGTATTTAACTTGCTTGATGGTGCTCTTAATCATAAGTTTGCTAATAGTTCTCTAGATTGCTCTTGTTAGTTTCACTTCTAGTTTCAAATGGTAAAAAGAATAGGTATTTATAGGAATTTCTCTAATTTCTTGAGAATTAAATCCCGATAACCAACATTTTAATTTTGATCAATTTTGAATGTTAAGATGGCCACTCCAACATATTAAAAATTGGTCCTCAACAAAATACGGGGTCCTAGCCTAATTCTCTAGGAAATTTAATATCGAGGGAAAAACATTAGTTGGATTCATTTGTTCAATGCTTGTAATTTCTTGGAAGGTGGTTCAAATGGGTTATGGAATACATAATTGAAGGAAATTAGGAGCTTCATTAGGTCCAATAATTTAGGGGGAGAAAAACATAATGTGAGATTGTCATGGGTGATAATTTATGACACTACATTTATCCCCCACTTTAGTGAGAGTATGAAATTACACTCAAAATCACACTAAAGTAGAGAAATAAATGTCAAGAGGGGTCCAAATGTACAAATTTTAAAGAGATAGAATTACTAAGGATCTAAGGAGGTCTAAAATCCCCTAGGATCCAAGATCCCATGGAAAACCAACATAAGCACAAAGGAATGTGCACATGCACGAAAGGCATCAAGACAACATACACAAAAATACAATGTCAAAAAATGAAAATACAAAAAGGAGAGTATGGACTAACAAGTTGCATTATGCTAGGACACATACTAAAGGCATTCATGACTCACACCATACAAAAGTATAATATTTTCTAGGTGAATCACAAACTGAAAGGCACAGGAGCTAGTAAGGATTTTTTTTCACTAAATGATCCCCCAAGACAAGCTAGCAAAATGAGAAACACACTAGGTCTAGTAAGGACCATTTTTTACTAGGTGTGTACCCATAACCATAGAAAGAGTTATAATCCTTAATAACCTTGATAATGTGCTACAAAATTATCAAAATTATATGCCAACACCACACTAAGGTCAACTCCTATGAACAAAGTGAAGAAAAGAAAATTTTCAATGTCAATGTCAACACACCACTAAGTCCAACCCATGTGAACAAAATAAAGTAAAGATACCAAATGTCAATGTACCACTAAGTCAAACAATTGTGGACAAAGTGAAGAAAAAAAATCCCAATGTATGCCCCCACTTTAATTAAATTGCAAAACACCATGTTGTGTGCAATTAATTTAAAGTAGAAAAATGATAAATGCCAAGGTCATGAAGCTTATTTAGAAATCTCTATACAATGATATGTTTCCAAATAAAGTTGCCTCATGAGAAGGGGTTTCCCCTAAATTCAATGTAACAAACAATATATAAATGAACACTAGAGGGATCCATAGATTTGGGGTCAGTATACATCTTTGCTACAGTAATATAATAGAGCTTGAAATTAACATCATTCCACAAATAATCATGGGACAATGAACACAATGGAGGAATGATGCATAAAGTGAGAAGAAAAACAAATTTTACATCAACATGGAAGATACCTAAATGTCTCAATGCCTTGCATTGTCCCAAAAATAAAAACACAAGATAAAAGAAAAGACAAAGTTTACACAATAAAGAAGAATGACAATACAAATAGAAGAATGTTACGACATATTCATTTCCTTTGTATCCTTGCACCAATGGAGAAAGAAGGGTCATCCAAAGAAAACTCACAAACACTAAGACATGCCAAGAAACACAACACAATATAGATCACATCACATGCAATAAAACACAAATAACACACATAAGGGAGTACCGCACGTGCGATCTGACCCAAAGCAAGACATCTGCATTCCAATATTTTTCATCATATAGGGAAGGAAGACAACTAGCTAAAGGGACTATAAAAAAGTGTTTTACTAGGAGTATCTCTAGGTGAAACATGTGGTGGGTGACTCTCATTAGGAGGATTATCATAGTTTCCCCCATCTAAATTTATTTTCTTTGAAAATAAAACATTAAGCTCATTATGAACCTCCTCATCAATTTTAGCAATTTCATCTTCATCATCCAAATTAATCATAATGAGAGTTTTTATGAAAATAGTAGTTGAATTTTATTATTTCACTTCTTATTTTGGTTCTATTTCTTGTTTTGATGAAAATTGTATTTCTTCTTGAGTTGTTTCCATAGGTTTTGGATTATCATGTACTGTTATATTTTGTTCTTTTGAAGAAATAGCATAGCATCTATGCCTACGCTCTTTAGCATTTCAGTTTTTCTTCTTGCATTATTTTCAATTTGTGACGGGGTAGGAGTGGGTTTCTCGACCATTGGCTTATTTCCTTCCCCTAAGGGAGGAACTAAAGGAACCACTGGGGATTGAGAAACCACTATCTCATTAGGTTTATAGACTTTTTTTAATTTTTGGAGGCACAAAAGGAATAATTTTATTGTGTCTTGGTATTTTATAAGAGATAGGTGGAGGAAATGCAACATATCTTCCTTGGTTACTTGGAAGGTTCTTTGGTTCAAGCATAGGTTCATCCATAACTAGCGAGGGAGAAGGAACAACCATGGACCTATCATTCTCAAGAATATTGGTAAGAGATAAATTTATTATGCACTTTTCCTTAAACTTTTGGTATGATTTATAAAAGAAATATTCACAAGACTTTATAGGTTCCATAGGTTGAGGCCAAAATAAATCTAATGAAAAATTCTTACTGAAAGAAAAAGGATTAAAGCCATTATGATGCACTATAAATATCTCATTTTCAAAGGGGAACTTTATGCACTTGTGAATAACCGATGGGATGAAATTCATGGAGCATAGCCATGGGTAGCTTAGCTTCACATGGAATTGGTATAACATTGGTATGATGGAGAATGAGACATCTAATTATTTTGGTCCAAATTTAAGAGGAAGAATGATTGAAACTATCGTAAGGCAAGCAAAACCATCATGATTTTTTATCCATGCTTTTGATTGTTCATAAGAATCTTCATAAAGCTCTTTCACAAACAAGAATTCCACAATGATCACATTCTCTACACATAGGATCAATGAGTATTCCTTGTATAGGTTTATCATTGATATGGTCAGCTATGTAGAGAGAACCATTGGGTGCATGTCTAAGTGCATCAATATAGGTGAAAGCAATGTCAGGTAACATAGTGGTTTGGCCCTTATGAGGTTGAACATTGATTAAATAAACCATACTATCTACTTCCTTCTCATCATTACTAACATTATCATCATCATTTTTTCCATCACTCATATTATTAGTCTTATAACATCACAAGCTTGCAAAAAATTGGATGAATGGTTGGGAATTGGTTTGGTAAAAATCTAAAAAAATTGGATAGGTAGGGCAACAAGATTATTCCCTTGATCATTAAATCCACCCAAATGGATGTGATTAGAATCAAAGAGATTTTGAAATTTATGTTTAATATGAATGCATCATTTTGTATCATGTCCACTTGTACGATGATATTGACAAAAGGAATTTGGATTTCAATTTGGAGGTAAAAGTTTGGTTGTGTCCATAGGTTTAACAAGAGGCAATCAAATTAAGTTCTTACTTAAAAGTTGCAACATAATTGAATTGAGATTGTAAAGTAACTAGGTGAATTTCCTATCTTTTGGTCTAAATTGGTATCTAGAGTTGAGCTTATGGCAATAACTTGAGGTTCAATGTGGTTGGTTATTTGAGGTGTATGAAACTTGATAAAGTTATTATTTTTCCTTTTTAAAGGTTGATAGTTGTTAGATACAAATTCAGATTTATCAGTAGGATTTGATAAAGATATCTCTTCATATTGACTAACCAAATTCTGATAGTCACAAAGAGTCATACACAAATGTATGAAGGATGGAAATTTCATTAATAATATTTTTCCCCTTATATCTAATTGCAAGTTTTCAATGAACACTCTATAGACATCCACATCAAGAAGAGTAAGATTGATCTATGAATAAAAAAATTGATAGTGGCTTATGTGTGAATGCTCTTCCTAGACCTGCTCAAACATGAACAAACAAGTGATCATTAGTCAATAAACAAGAAGAAACTAAGCATTCCCTATGAAATTCTTTAAACATAAGAACATGAAAACAAAGTAAAATATCAAATAAATTAATGAAACACTATTCTAAATGCTCAAACCAGCATCCCATAGGGGGATTGGTGCTTCTTTGATGTGGAAAGAAGCCCTTTCCCAATCCCTTGATAAGCTTGATGGATGAAATGTGTACTTCTTGATGCAAAATGTCAATAACCTAGCTATGAATGATGAATTATATGCCTAACTTGTGGATGATATTGTGGATAATAACCTTACATGAAATTGTGTCCCTTCAATCAATCGAGAAGGCTTCTATTTATAAAGAAGGATTGAAAAATGAAGAGTGGGGAGAATGTGGGATTAAATATTGGACCAATGGCATTGTGCCACTTTTCAACATGCTAATGAATCTAGAGGAGATGTGCCCACACATGTGCTCATGCATCTTGGGAGATGGGATGTGTAAGAGGAATGAATGCCAAGAGGTGGCTTGTGTAAGAGGAGGTGTAAGAGCCCTTAATGCAAAGGTGGCTCAAAAAAGAGGACATGTAAGAGCCTTTAATGCCAAGGTGGAGGAAAAAAGTCCTTTGGGAGGGAAAAGTCAAGTGGGTGGAATATTCAAATAATATGCCATTTTTTAATGAAAATAGGGTAATTAGTAAATCAAATAAATTTTTTTACATGTGCAACTTGACAAAGGTTGACTTACCCTAGGGTGGAGTTAAAAGCTAGAGGAATGGGGGATTGGTGTTAGGAGTTAATTAATTTGAGATTAATTAACTTAGATGAAATTAGTTTGATTTGTGACATTTGATTTAGATGTTTGGATTTATTTAAATCAAATGAGAGAATGTTTAGGAACATTAGGATTTAAATTGATTTAATCCAATAAAGTGTATTATCTAATTAAGGAGGAAATTTAATGAATTTTAATTAATTAAATAAAGATTATTCAATTAATTGGTTAGTGTGGAAATGATTAAGGAAGAATCATTGTTAGTTAATCAGGATCGAGTGCATGATATCGATCAAGATATTTTGAGAGTCTACATTTTGCCCCTCTTTGAAGCAATGTACCTGCTGTGTTGGCTCAAAGAATAACCTTGCCAAGATCAAAGTTTAAAAAAATTCTAATTTTTTCGGATGCCCTAGCAGAAAGAAGTATACTAGTACACTACCCCCTTGAGAGATCAAGCAAAAAGTTCAATTTGAGGGTCGATCTTGCGAAAAAGAGGTTCAAGATGGATGTATGGATGGTTGTGTAATGATATGCTTAGAATAACAAATCTATATTATGATGATGATGCAAATGAGATGAACTAAGATGGTGAGAATAACAAATCTATATTATCCTAAACATCTTAAATGATGATGCAATGCATGTGAGATGGATGATGTGATATACTATGATTATGAAATGTATGTATGCTAGTGATTTGTGGATGCATGATGGACATGATATTATGTTAGCATGAAAAGAGGATAGAAGAATGAGAGGGATCAACCCTTGATTCCAAGAAGATGCAGAAGTCCAACAATTCTATGAGTTGTCAAGACTTTATTAGATATGATGATGAATGATGATGATGTATTGCTTATCTAGGGATTGGGGATGTAAAGAGAATAACTTTCCTTATGTTTGATAACACACGTAGATACGATGCATCAAGGTATAAAAAACTAGGATGGTGTTGTACCTAGTGCGATGGAATTTGACTTGAAAATTAGATAGGAGTATCCCTGTTCATACCTCAAATTCAAAACCTCATTTAGGATGCAGTTCATATATTTCAAACATCTTGGACCAAAAAATAGGAAAGATAAACCTTCCCATGTGGTCAACAAGATACCCAAAACACCCTCCCTACAGACCAAACAAAGTAAGCATGACCAAGGTTATATTACAAGAATATCCAACAAGCACAATAGATAAAAGGATAATGAGCAATGCCCCATTCCTTTCTCACTAAACTATGGTGATGCTTGATGTTGATGTCCATTGTAGGAAGGATGCATCCTAGGACATGATGTTATCAGATGATTTTGGGACTAACTAGATGATGGGCTATTAGTATCAAGAATTGACCAACTTGTTTACCTACTGACCTAGACTTGAGACCTTGACATTTGAGTTTTCACTTATAACTTGCTAGACATGTTTCTAATTGTTTCACCAAAGGTTAAGGGTGACGATAATTTATTATGAGCAGATGTTTATTTTGGGTGATCTTAAAACGGGATGGATTATTTTTTGGATTTTTTGAATGTTTTTGGTATTTTGCAATGTTTTGAGGTTGTTTTGAGTTTTTTCAAGATGTCTTACAAATGTTTTGATTTTGAATTTTCCAATGTTTTGGTGTTTTTTGATATTTATGATTTTTTTTTTATTTTGTGTCTCGGGGGCCCATTAATAATGGCCTTTCCTACGTTTAAGCTCACAGACGACATAATTTAGGTAGCATGTTTTTGACGTTTTTAAAAACTTTTTAACCTATTTTGGATGTTTTTAGATTTTCGCATGATTTTGACAATTTGGATATGGATATGTGTGATGCTATCAATGATTTGTTTTGGGATTTTGTTGAAAACCAAGCTAGGTCAATTGATGATAATAACATTGTTGAGGATACACAACAATGCAAGGATAGTGTTAAGTAACATGAGGACTGGGAAGGATATCCCAAGATGATGATGGATTGATGATGATAACATTGTTGAGGATACAAAAAAATGCAAGGATAGTGTTTAAGCAACATGAGGACTGGGAAGGATATCCCAAAATGATGAGGGATTGATTGGATTTGATTGATCAAGATTTGTGAAGCTTGGTTTGGAACAAAAGTTGTTTTTGGATGATTTGATGTGACACTAAAGTAAAGATTAGATGCAACTGATATTGATTGTTTGGATTGATGTTTGATGATAGATAAAGCTTGATAAGGAATATCTTGTCAAAATGTGCCATGCGCTATTGATTTGGATTTTGGATCACAAATTCTTTGACCAATTTGATTTTATGTTTTGCCAATGTTTGGGTCACCACATAAGTTGGAAGATATAGATCAAGATTTATTCTCAAAGCAAGATGTACATATCTTCCCCCAGTGTCTAGCAATGTATGGAATGCCATGGGTGGATGCTTGGATAGGTGTGTAGATGGAAGGATATGGTAAGCACACAAAGGATGCCAAGGATTATCTTGTGATAAGATAAGGTGTTCGAACAGAGGAATGCTTCATTGGATAATTCTTCATGGCTCAAATAACATTGGGTAGGATAGGATCAATGAAATTGACCCATTTCAAGATGTTTACCATGAGAAAGTGCAAAGTGTACACCATAAATTTTCAAGATCAAGATAATTTGGAAGATGGATGTAGATGGCTGAAAATGGATTGGATAAATGTTTAATGGATGAATGGATTTATTATGGATAAGATGGATGGAACGAGATGCTTCCACTTGAACTAGCACATGAAAATGCTTGATTCTACACATGACACCTATTTTCCAAGTTTTCATCATGGTACTTTTCCAAAGCACCACCATAGTGGTTTTCACTAGAGGATGATTTTTATCTTCACTATTTTTATGAATTTTTTATTTTTTATTTTTTTAATTTTTCCAAAATATTTTAAGATCGTGTTAAACCACTTGGTGGTGTCAATGTAGATGCTTTTTTCATCATGTGCCATCAATATCCTTCTTGAAGAAGCTTCTTTTCCAAGATACATGCACTTGAATGCAACTTTTGAGATTCTTGATCTACTTTGTTGATACCAAAGTTAACTTTGTCTTTATGTGCAAATCTCAATAGAGTGCCTTTTAAATCCTTATGATGAAGGGTTGCTACCAATACATGTTCAATGTGAGAATTGGATATCATGCGTGGAGGCGTGGATGGTGTAGTGTGTTTAGGAATAGGAGATGGATTGGTTGAAAACTTGGAACCTTTGACTCTCCAAACTTGGGAAGATGAGCAATGATGGGTGGATATGGAAGTGTGCATGGAATTAGGACCAACTGCTCGATATACTTTGTACGTTGCTTAAGAATACTTCTTTTTCCTTTGTGGACATCTTTAATGGATAATTTTCCCCTTTTTATTTTTCCCCATAGTTTCTTTGACTGATGGAGTTTGATAGGGATAATTTTTCTTTGTATTTTTTGGTATCCATGTGTATTTGATTTGTCCATTATGCTTCTCAACTTCTTTTTATTTGATAATGTTCTTTGTGCTTTGATTCAAATATTTATTTTGATGTTGGTCCCAATTCATGGATGGGGTGATGGGTGGATGAAGATTCATGATGTGGCTGGTTGTAGTATTGGAACTGGTTTCATTAGAAGGATTCTTCGTGCTCCCTATATTGATGTTTGCACTAGATAAAATTTCCCCCAGTATTATAGAGGTATCACTGATATTTTTAGATCCCTTAATTGTCGAATAATCAAGACCTTGATGCTTAGGATTTCCAATAATATGCACTGGTTCTAGGATACCTTGTTCATGTAGGCCTAATCCTTTGCCTTGATAATTCATTCGTTGAAACATTTTATTTTCAATAGGATATGATTTATCTTGGAAACAAGGTGCTACTCCTTCTCTGCTCTATTGTGGATCTTCAAAGGTGATATCTTTTTCATTGATAAGATAGCTTGCCCTAAAAAGGGTAAGTGATAGGATCCTCCATAAGTGGGATAACTTCGTGATTCATATCTTTGGATTGATCTTGTGAAATATCATATTTTAATGCTTCTTGAAGAGGCGTTGATGATTCACTATCCCCGTAAAAGTATTCCTCATGATTCCTTTTTTATATTAGGATGTTTCTAATTCACAACTTCTGTAGAAGACTTCTTCATCACCCATTTCTAATATGTCTATATTTTTCTATATCTTGATCATGTGTACAAATGTTAAGAGTAGGAGACTCTTGTTCCTTGGTAATGATATCAAGAGTATGAGACTCTTTTTTTGAATGAAGATCATCTACATGTCCATTAGGAGTAAGAATCTCATGGGTAGATGGAGGAATATGTGCTATATGGCTATGATCATCACTTGCGACATCTTGTATAGATTTTAGAGTGTCCATTAGATCATTGTGGTATCTTGAAGATATGAATTCTTGATCTTGATTAATTTTGGAATTTCTTTTGACATGATTTGGATCAAGTTCTTGACATGGGTCAGTTTCAAAGGATGGATTGCTTATAAAGGGTTCTTGGATATCTTCATTAGGCATGGGAAGTTGCTCAATATCCTCTTGATCTTTGAGTGGACTTGGATCAAGTGTTGAGTTGAGGATTTCTTCAATATTTGTAACCATGAGGTCAAAGGATGTCAATATGTCTTGGAAAGGACCATTGGTAGACTTTGGTGAAATATGTTGATCATGCTTTGGAATAAATTCTTCAGATATGTTCTCTAACTCATTAGGTGATGTAGAGACCTTTTCAACATGATCATTGGTTAATGGATCATGGATTATGTCAATAGGATCAAATAATTCTAACACTCCTTGAAATAGATCATTGCCAGATATTGTTGAGGGGTTTTGATCATGACTAAAAAGTGACTCTTGATGTATGTTGAGTTGATCATCGGATGAGGTAGAAACATCTTCAAGTTGCTCATTTATGGATAGATCTTGATCATTGTTTTCAACGATTGTGTTGGAGAGATTGTCAATGTTTTCAACTATAGGACCAAATGATGTTAACATTTCTTGAATTGGATCATTGTCGGGTATTGTTGTTGGAATTTGATCATGATTGAAAAGTGAATCTTGGTATATGTTGATTTGATCATTAGATGAGGTAGAAACATCTTCAAGGTGCTCATTGATGGATAGATCTTGATCATTTTTTTCAACAATTGTGGTGGAGAGATTGTCACTGCTATCACTAGTGGTTGAATCTTGACCATTATCCTCAACAATTATTATTTTTTGATCAATAAGGTCTTGGATGAGATTTTTTAGTTGAATACAATTTGATGTTTGATGAAGATTTTCTCTATGATACTCACAATAAGATCCATCCCTATTCCAATGGAAGTTTAGGATAGATTTGAAAGCACTTACCTTTGGAAGAGTGATGAGTTTTGCATCAAGTATCTTTCTTAGCACTAATTTGATTAAATCTCCAAAAGGAGTGTATTCATGTTCGTGCTCTTGTGATATTTGTGCTTGTTGAGGTGATTCCTTTTTTGATTGATCTTGGAGATGTGGTGATTTATCTTTGAGATGTGATTGGTTTTGTTGTTGATTTTTGTTTATTTTGATATCCAACCTCTTGACATTGGAGATATTGCTCTTGATGTGGTTGTGGACACAACTCAATGCTTTGATGACATGGTTTAACCCATGGAAGAGTGTATTACTTTTGGGGTGGATATGTCTCTTGGCGCAATGAATCAACTATTTTGGTAAGTGTACCAATTTGATCTCACAAAATTTGATCTTGATTTTTATCTTGACACCCTTGATATAGTTGATTTGGTTTTTGTTCAAGTAGATTTGGAATGTAGACTTGTGGTGTTTGTATGGGATCATTGACAAATTGATTTTCGACAATGTTCTGATTTTGTATGATGTTTAGATTTGGCATTATAGGTTGAAATTGAACATTGTTGCTATTGGGAATCGCATTGCCTTGATTTAGGTAACTTTAATTTTTCATGGTGTTACCTTGACTTGGATCAATACATGGATTTGGTAACATATTGTTTGGACTTTGAACAACATTTCTTTGATGCACAAACATATTTATCCCAAAGTTTACCAAGTGTGGATTTGAAATGTTTATGTTTGGTAAGTTTTCACTTGGTATATTCACATTTGGCATGTATGGATTTGGTGGGATAATGTTGTTTTGTTGAAGACTCATGTATTGATTGTTTGGTTGATAAATTTCTAGGTTTTGACTTTGATTTAAATCTACCATAGGGAAAGTTGTTCCAAAATTTATATTGTGCATACTCACATCTATTGTATCATTGAAGTTTGTAGCAAATAATGAAGTCATGTATGAATTGTATAAATGTGAGTTTTGATAATCAATGGACATTGTAAGGCTTGGATAGTTTGGTTGACTTAGATCACTCATGATGTATGGAGAAATTTTATACTCCATGTTCTTGTTTTTTTGACCTTGTTGACCTCTAAGGAATTTAGGACAAATGATGAGATGAAGGATGAAAGGGTGAGTGATATGGGTCTTGAAATTTTTGGATCAATGCTAGACTTTAGGATTTTATTTTTATTGTTTTGATTGGATAATGAACTTGTGAATCCCAAGATGTTAGATGTTATCTTAGGATGAACTTTTTCAAAAGGGTGATAATTTAACTAAGTATGTGAGGAAGGATTCATCCACACACACCTAACTAAACTAATGATTTTGATTTGGTTTAAGGATGTACCCAAATGAAGATAATTATGTTTCTCAAAGCTCTAAAGTTTTTTTGTGGGATGGAGATGATAAATTTTTGGGATGGATGAAGTGTTGGTTTTGATCCTAGACGAACCTAAGAAGAACTTTGTTTACAAGAACAAGGTATTGAAGAACATGCTTTACCCTATGAGTAGTTCAAACCAAAAGACCAATGTTTTGCTTGGAAGATCATAAGAAAAAAGATAACAAGCACATGTGTGGGGTTCAATTGTCTTTTATCTTTGCTTAATGATTTATTTTTACCACATCCACACTTTCTTGCTTAGATTTTCAAACTGAATGTCTATGTCTCAATTCCTTTTCATTCCACAAGGTCCATTATGTGAAAATCAAGGAATAAAAGGCATAGTTTTCCTATGTTGACTTTAGAGGAAAAAAATTGAGATATGGGCCCAAATATTTAGAAGCCTCTAAGGATAGATTCCCTAGGGACAAGCAGTAATACTTGAACTTTTCAAAGGTATTTGCTCCTTCCAAAGGGTTTGAGATTTTATGACCTTGTTGAATGTTCATTTTCAAGATTTTGGATTTCAAGCAATGTATTTAACTGACTCACAGATTGCACAACCCTAGGATAGAAAAGAAAATATTTGTTGAATTCCCACTTGGATTTCTCCATCTATGCTTATTCAAAGTGGATGATTAGAAGCTTGACCACACTAGCTCCTCTCCATGATACTCACTTCTATGGGTCAACAAAGCTTCAAGTTCTCATGAATCTCCCATGACAAACTTTTCATCTCTACTAAGAACTGCAAGTATGTGGGACAACTTCAAAGGTCTAACCTCTTGACACCAACAAATAGTAGGGTTTTTGGCTTTTACACAGATTGGTTCGTACTTAGGGTACCCATTCAGATGGCCACATGAGAGGAAAGATCAACCCATACAAATAGTATCACCTGCTTGTCTATAGGAGCGCTTGTAATGATGAGTTTCCTCAACATTCAAATTTATATACTGGTTGGGATTAGCTTGGCATTTAGCTCGTTACCGGTTTGAGTCATTCCCTTGGGGTGAGTACTTTCTCCCACCAAGCCAGGCTCTCTAAAGGTAAACAACAATGAAGGAGTACATTTGTAGTTCAACCACCTAACACACTTAGGAGGGAACACACACAATGCCTTTTCTTCATGCTCACATGATTGTTCATTTTTAAACCCAAACTTGAAGTGTGGAGGCAATCTTTTAGACAACCTAATGTTACGAAAATGCTTTTGATTCTCAAGATCGTCGTGAAGTACGAGAGAAGTGCATACTCATTCGAATGACAAAATTTTGTAAAGAATATTACAAAACAAAGCAAACACGAATTTGTTTTAAACCCCTAAACTTAATTTAAAGAAGGATTGTAAGAGAAAGAAATAGATTGCTATTTTGATAGGAGCACTCAAGTTTAGGGTTTTGAAGGGGAATATAATTATAGGCTAAGTGATGAAAAATAACAATTTATATTAATATAGGTAATTCTAATTTCTAAATTTGAATCAAGTTAATTAAGATATTTTCTTTATCATATTGGATTTATTTATATTCATGAAAATATTTTTTTTAAAATATTGATAAGATTTATGTTATATAATTGTGAGAGGTAAAATCTACATTGATCAAAGATTGAAAAATATGAATAAATTAGTCAATATTAAACAAATGAGATAATAACTCTCCCCATGAAATCATTGAGCAAATGTAAAGGAAAGAATAAAATCATCAAACTAACATGAAATTACAAGCAAGATAAGCATGAAATCTATTCCTAAACTACTCAAACATCATCTCATAGGGGGATTGGTGCTACTTTGATGTGGAAAGTAGCCCTTTCCCAACCCCTTTAGATAAGCTAAATGACAAAACTGCTTTGAAAATGATATGGATTCAAATGATAATGATGTATTTTTGCATAAGATTGTGGAGTTGTGGAGGATTAATACAATAGAGAAACTCTTTATTTATAGAATAGAATGATAGAAAAATGCAAGATATGAAGAATGTGGTACAAAAGACAAACCAATGAAAATATGTCATTTCTCAAGATGTGAATGGGCCAAGGGTGTGCAATTTTTAGTGAATGTGCCAATAAATGACATTAGGTGGCCTTTTCAAATTTCAAATTTGGCTTGTTGGAGGGAGAAGAAGGGGTCTTAAATGCCTAGTGGGGGACATGTAAGAGGAGAATTAATGCTATGTTGGAAGGGACAAGTCAACTTGATTTGAATTCAAATTTGAGAGAATGTTCTCTATTATGCCATGTTGATGGAAAATGAAGATTTAATAAATTAATAAAAATCCTTTATTTGTGCAAGTGGGAAAAGCTAGAGGATGGGACTTGCATTAAGATTAGATTTAATCCTGATTTAGTTAATTTAAGAGAGGATTAGGTGATTTGACCTTTTTTATTTAGATTTATGGATTAAACTAAATCAAAAAGGAGATGGAAAATGATAAAGACTTGATTAAATAAAGATTTGATTTATTTAATCAAAGAGGATGATATTAGTACTAAAGATGAATTTATTTAATTTAAATTGAGGACTTTAGAGATAAATCAAATAAACTTGATTTATTTAATGAATGGACTTGTTTTATTTGATGAATAGATGAATATGACCTAATTAAATGCATGATGTTAATTTTGCATGTCTACATTTTGCCCCTCTTTGAAGCAATGTACTTGCTACGTTGGTTCAAAGAATAACCTTACTAAGATCAAAGTAAAAAAAAATAAAATTTGAATGCTCCAGCTAAAAGAAGTATACTAGTACACTTCCCCCTTGAGAGAAAGAGTGAAAGATTCGATTTGAGGGTCGATCTTGCAATAAACAGGTTCAAGATGGAATGAGATGGTTTTAAGATGCTGAGAATAAAAAATATATATGATCCTAAACATCTTAAATGATGATGCAACGTATGTGAAATGGATGACATGGATGATGTGATGATGTGATATGCTATGCAATGGATGTTTTATGCAGATGCTTAGACTAACAGATCTATATTATGATGATGATGCAAATGAAATGAACTAATATGCTAAGAATAACAAATATATATTATCCAAAACATCTTAAATGATGATGCAATGTATGTGAAATGGATGATGTGATATGCTATGATTATGAGATGTACATATACTGATGGTTTGTGGATGCAAGATGGATGCAAGATGGATGCGTATGTGATGTTATGTTAGTACAAATAGAAGAAAGAAGAAATAAGATGAATACAAGAGGATCCAACAAGTCCATGATCCAAGAAGACTTTATTAGAGATGGTGAGAGATGTATGATGTATGCTTATCAAGGATTGGGATTTAAAAAGGGCTCACTTACCTTATGTTTGATAACACACATAGGAACGATGCATCAAGGTATAAAGAACTAGGATGGTGTTGCACCTAGTGTGATGGACTTTGACTCGATAAACAGATAGGAGTACTCATGTTCACACCTGACATACGGAACCTTATTTAAATGTAGTTAATATATTTCAAACATCTCAGACCAAAACATAGAAAGGAAAGCCTTCCTATGTGGTCAATAAGATACCTAAAACAACCTTGCTATGCCTAAATAAAGCACACATGACCGAGGTTATATTACAAGAACATCCAACAAGTGTAGCAGAAAAAAGATAATGATCGTTTCCCCATTCCTATCTCTCTAAATCATTCATTTGGATATCATCGAGAGGTCCTTGGAATGAGTGCAATAAGATAAATCAAACAAGATAAAATCAAGTACAAACAAACAAGTCAATGTTCTTCATACCACTAGCCAAAGGAAAATGTGTTCTGATAGGATAAGAATCCAAATGATATCCAAAATCATGCCCATTATCAGAACAATATATCCTAGGACATACATTGTATAGGATGATGATGGGTTGATAAGTTGATTGATAGGCTGTTGATATAAGGTTGACTGACATGTTTGTGAATGATCAGGAGTTTGATTTTTCATTTAAAAGTTTGTTGTTTCAATTTTGATTTTTTGTGTTTGAAGCTTGCTTTCTCTTATTGTTGTGGTTGTTTCTGTTTGTATTGCCAAAGGATGAAGGTGATGATTGTTTATTATGCGTGATGATTTATTATTACGGGTGAAAGCGAAATGGGATGGATGGATTTTCTCAAATATTTGAATGTTTTTCATGTTTTTGAAATGTTATGAGGCTATTTTTGGGTTTTTTTGAGATTTTACAAATGTTTTGATTTTCCAATTTTCTAATGTTTTGGGGTTTTTTGAGATTTTATGAATTTTTTTGGATTTTGTGATTTTTTGATGTATTGGGGTTTTTCACATGATTTTGATGATTTGGATAAGGATGTGTCTGATGATATCAATGCTCTATTTTGGGATTTTGTTGAAAACCAAGCTAAGGTTGATTGATCGGATCAATGGATTGATGATGATAACATTGTTGAGGATGCACAACAATGCAAGGATTTGATTGATCATGATTGATGATGATAATATTGTTGAGGATGCAAAACAATGCAAGGATAGTGTTAAGCAACACAAGGATTAGGATGGATATCCCAAGATGATGAGGGATTGATTGGATTTGATTGATCAGGATTTTGAAGCTTGATTTGGAACAAAATTGGTTTGGATGATTTGATGTGACATTTGAAATACACGTTAGATGCGACTAATATTGATTGTTTTGGATTGGTGCTTGATGAAAGATAAAGCTTGATAAGGAATGTCTTCTCGTCAAAATGTGCCATGGGCTAGTGATTTGGACTTTGGCTCACAAATGCTTGACCAATTTGATTTCACATTTTCCAATGTTCAAATCACCACATAATTTGGAGGATATATATCAATATTTATTCCCAAACAAGATGTAAATATTTTCCCTCAGTGTCTAGCAATGTACAAAATGCCATGGGTGGATGCTTGGATAGGTGTACGGATGGATGGATATGTCAAGCATGCAAAGGATGCCAAGGATTATCTTGTGATAACATAAGGTGTTCAAACAAAGGATGCTCATTTGGATAATGCTTCATGGCTTAGATAACATTGGGATAGGATAGGATCAATGAAAATGACTCATGTCAAGATGATAAGCAAGTGTAAAGTGTGTACAAAACTTTGTCAAGATCAAGATAACTTGGACTATGGATGTAAATGGATGAAAATGGATTGGATAAATGGTTCATGGATGAATGGATTTATTATGGATAAGATGGATGGAATGCTGGATTTATAATGGATGGGATGTTGGCTTTATTATGGATGGGATGAGATGCTTTCATCTGAACTGGCGCATGCAGATGCTCGATTCTACTCATGACGCATGTTTTCTAGGTTTTCATTATGGTACCTATCCAAAGCGTCGTCCATATGGTTTTCACTAGAGGATGATTTTTTATCTTTACTGTTTTCATGATTTTTTGAGTTTTTTTTATTTTTATGTTTTTTGCTTTTTTTGGTATTTTTCTGTGAAAAATGTAAAGCTCATGCTGAACCACTTGGTGTTGCCAATGTAGATGCTTCTATCATAATTTTCCATCAATATCCTACTTGAAGAAGCTGGTTTTCCAAGATACATGCACTTGAATACAAATTTTGAGATTCGTGATCTGCTTTATTAATATTGGAGTTAACTTTGTCTTTATGTGCACATCGTGATAGAGTGCCTTCTAAATCCTTATGATGAAGGGTTGTTGCCAATACATGGTCAATGTGAGAATTGGATATCATGTGTGGAGGCATGGATGGAGTGTGTTTAGGGATAAAAGATGGATTGGTTGATAGTTTGGAACCTTTGACTCTCCAAACTTGGGAAGATGAGCAATGATGGGTGGATACAAAAGTGTATGTGGAATTAGGACCAACTACCTAATATACTTTGTGTGTTGCTTTAGAAGCTTGCTTTTTCCGTTGTGGACACATTTGATGGATACTTTTTCCTCTTTTATTTTTCCCCATAGTTTCTTTGACTAATGGAGTTTGATAGGGATAATCTTCCTTTGTATTCTTTGGTATCCACTTGTATTTAATTTTCTGATATGCTTCTTAGCATCTTTTGATTTGATGATGTTCTTTGTACTTTGATTCAAATATTTCTTTTGATTTTGGTCCCAATTCATGGATGGGGTGATGGGTGGATGAAGATTCATGACATGGCTGGTTGTAGTATTGGCATCGATTTCATCATAAGGACTTTTTGTGCTCCCTATGTTGATGTTTTCCTGAGACATAGTTGCCCCTAGTATGGTGGTAGTAGCACCTTTGTTCATTGATTCTGCTTGTTTTGAGATGTCTTGTTCAATAAGAATTCTCTGATAAATAACCATTGTAGATGACATTGTTTCAATTTGCTGCTTTGCTAACTCTGGAATGTCCTATTATGTCTGACCTATTTCCTTGAGGTGATAATGTTGGATATATTTATTCATGATGTCCTCAGTCTGAATTTGGGATATAGATGATCCTGATGTTGACAACTCAATTTGACCGGAGGAATCAATAATCTGCTCTTTTTGTGTCATAATGTCAGGAGTAAAGGAATCCTATTCTGAATGAAGATCATCTACATATCCATCCATAGAAAGAATCTTATGGGTAGATGAAGGAGTATGTGTTATGTGGATATGATCATCATTTGTGACATATTGTATAGATAGGAGAGTGTCCATTAGATCATTATAGTATCTTGGAGATACAAATTCTTGATCTTGATTTATTTTGGGATTTCTTTTGACACACTTTGGATCAGTTTCAAAGGATGGATTGCTTACAAAGGGTTCTTGGATGTCATCATTAGGCATGGGGAATGGCTCAATATCCTCTTGATCTTTGAGTGGACTTGTATCAAGTGTCAAGTTGAGGATTCCTTTAGTATATGTAGCCTTAAGGTCAAAGGGGGTCAACATGTCTTGGAAGGGACCATTGCTAGACCTTAGTGAAATATTTTGATCTTGCTTTAGAATAAATTCTTGAGATATGTCCTCTAACTCATAAAGTGATGTAGAGACATTTTCAATATGCTCATTGGTCAATGGATTGTGCATTATGCCAATAGAATAAAATAATTCTAACACTCCTTGAAATAGATCACTAAAAAGTGGCTCTTGATGTATGGTGAGTTGGTCATCAGATGAGGTGGAAACATATTCAATGTGCTCATTGATGGATAGGTCTTGAACATTGTTTTCAACAATTGTGGCGGAGAGATTGTGAATGTCTTCAACCATAGGGTCAATTGATGTTGAAATTTCTTGAATTGGATCATTGCTGGGTATTGTTGGTGGATTTTGATCATGATTGAAAAGTGACCCTTGATGTATGTTGTTTTGATTGTTGGATGAGGTAGAAACATCTTTATCGATAGATAGATTTTGATCATTGTTTTCAACAATTGCAGTGGAGAGATTGTGAATGCTATCACTAGTGGTCAAATCTTCATCATTGTCCCCAACACTGATTATCTTTTGATCAATGAGGTCTTGGATGAAATTTTTGAGTCGAATACAACTTGATGTTGCGTGTCCCTTTGTTTTGTGAAAATCACAATGGTGCTCCTCATTATAACCTAGTAGTTTAACTAGGGGTTCTTGATAGTTCCCATAGATAGGGAGCTTAATGAGATTTTCTTCTACCAATTGTTGCAGGATTGATTCGATTGGTCTCCCAAGTGGTGTGTATTTTTGTTTGTTCCCTTGTGAGATTTGTACTTTGAATTGACCTTGTAGCGATTGATCTTTGAGATGTGGTGATTGATCTTCGAGATGTGGGGGTTGGATTTGTTGATGTGGTTGATATTGATATCTAACTTCTTGACATCGGAGATATTGTTCTTGATGTGGTTGTGGACACAACTCAATGCTTTGATGGCATGGTTCAACCAATGGAAGAGTGTATTGATTTTGGAGTGAAGATGTGTCTTGGCGAAATGAGTCACTCATTTTGGGAAGTGAAGCAATTTGATCTCACAAAATTTGATCTTTATTTTGATCTTGGCACCCTTGATATAGTGTATTTGGCTTTTGTTTAGGCAGATTTGGGATGCATACTTGTGGTGTTTGTATGGGATCATGGGCAAATTGATTTTGGACATTGTTCTGACTTGGGATGATGTTCAAATTTGGCATTATAGGTTGAAATTGAACATTTTTGTGGTTGGGAATCACATTGCCTTGATTTAGGTAACTTTGATTTTGCATGGTGTTACCTTGACTTGGATCAATACATGGAGTCATTATCATCTTGTTTGGAATTTGAGCAAAATTTGTATGATTCAAAAACATTCCAAAGTTTACCAAGGGTGGATTTGAAATGTTCATGTTTGGTAAACTTGTGCTTGGTATATTCACATTTGGCATGTATGGATTTGGTGGGATGACATTTTGCGGAAGACTCATGCATTGAGTGTTTGGTTGATAGATTTGTAGGTTTGGACTTGGATTTACATCTGCCATCGAGAAAGGTGTTCCAAAATTTTGACTGGGCATACTCACATTTGTTGTATCATTGAGGTTTGTAGGAGATAATGATCTCATGTACGGATTCTATAAATGTGAGTTTTGATAATCAATCGACATTGTAAGGCTTTGAAATTTCAATTGATTTGGATTGCTCATGATGTATGAATCAAGTTTATATTCCATGTTCTTCTTGTGTTTTGACCTTGTTGCAAAAGTGACCTCTAAGGTTTTTAGGACCAATGATGAGATGAAGGATGAAAGGGATGAATGATATGGCATTGAACATTTAGGAACTTTGGATCAATACTAGACTTTAGGATTTGATTTTGATTGGTTTGATTGGATAATGAACTCTTAAACCCTAAGATGTTTAGATGATATCTTAGGATGAACTCATTCAAAGGTGTGTTGATTTAACTAGAGGTATGAGAAAGGATGCATTCCCATACTCCTAACTAAACAAGGTGATTTTGATTTTGATGATTTGCCCAAGTCTAAAATGATGTTTCCATAGCTCTAAAGTTGTTTGGTGGGATGGGATGATAAATGTTTTGGGATGGATGAAGTGTTTTATTTGATCCTAAATGAACCTACGAAGGATTTTTTTTACTAGACCAAGATATTGAAGAACATGCCTTTCTCTAAGAGTAGTTCAAACCAAAAGACCAATGTTTGCGTGGAGAACCATAAGACAAAAGATAACAAGCACTTATGTGGGGTTCAATTGTTTTAATCTTTGCTTAATGGATTCTTTGTTTTTTCACAAACACTTTCTTGATTAGCTTTTGAAACTAGATGTCCAATGTCCTAATTCTCTTTCATCCCACAAAGTCCATTATGTGGAAATCTAGAAAATCAAGGAAAATTTTTCCTAATGTTGACCTTAGTAGGAGAAAATTGAGATGAAATCCAAATGCTTAGAAGCCTCTAAGGATGAGAATCCCAAGGGAAAGCAATAGCATGTGAATTCGTTCAAGGATATTTGCTTCTTCTAAAGGGTTTGAATTTGATGCTCATGTTGAATATTGGTTTTCCAATGTTTTTGAATAAGAAAAGTATTTTGTAACTAAGAACAAGCACAATCCTATGGATATGAAAGACTATATTTGTTGAGCCCCCACTTGGACAAGTCCAGCTACACTTATTTTTAGCAAATGGTTAGATGCTTGACCCCACTAGCTCCCCTCCATGACAATCACTTGTCAGGGCAGCCAAGCATTACTACCCATGAAACTCCCATGGAATACTTTCCATTTCTACTAAAAACCGTAAAAGTGTGGGGCAGCTTTAGAACGGCCATTCTTGCACCAACAAATAGATAGGGATTTTGGCCTTTCTACAACAAGGGTTTTAATTCAGACTTTATATTCGTAGGAATTGACCCAATGTGGCAAGAGACCATTGTTGTCCTTCTCGTCAGAGCCAACCGCGTGATACTGGCCTTTGTTCTAGTACCCACTTTTATATCTCGATTGGAAATACTCTTGGCTTTAGAGTGTTATCAATTGAGTCATTTCCCTTGGGTGAGTAATTTTTCCCCAAGGCAGGCCCTCTAAGATATACAAAAGTGAGTAAACATATCCATAACTCAATTGATCTTTGTTGAAAAACAAAAATAGAATACATGTGATAGGTTTACTCACACTCACAAGATGTTTTGTTCAATTTTAGTTCCAAAATGAAGTGTGGAGGAAATTACTTTATCCCAACCTAAGCCCACCAAAAAGCCTTTTGATTCTCAAGATTGTCGTGAGGCACGAGAGAAGTGCATACGTCTTTTCAATGGTGTTAGTTTGAGTAAGAAATCACAAAACAAAGTAGCACATGTTCATTTTAAGACCCGCAAAGCAATAATGACTTATTTTTAAGCACCAAAGGAAATGTGAATATTGCCTTGTTCAATCGTTAAATCCAAAAACTAACTCTAGTAAGTTTGTTCTAAAGTTCTTTTTAAGCCCTTTGTTCTGAAAATTGAAATGTTCTTTTTAGAGCCCCAAAAAGATGTGAGTTGGCCTAAAAATGAAAAAATAAAATAAAATAGAAGCTCTAAGTATTTAAAAATACTTTATCAAAATCAAATTTGATGCTTAAGTTTTCACCTCAAATTCTACTTGCTTTTGCTAAATTCCAATGCACCACTAATTCTTTATGCAAACCTAACCTGCAAACATCACCAAATTATGACAAATAAGATTTAGTTTAATGTGAAAGATGCCACATAAAAACAAAATAAGCAACAGTAGAAACAAGACAAACATTTTTTGTTTGTTTGATTCCCCAAAAAAGTGTGTTTGTTTTATGAGTATTGATTTTTTCATTTGATGATAGATGACCATGCATTTAGTTAGTGAATTCTCTAGAAATCACAAGCGTTTGTAAGGAAATATTTTTTTGATCATCTTAATGTCATAAAAACCCGAATAACAAGTTATTAAGAATTATTGACAGACACCAATAATGACAATAATGACATGCAAATATTAAAGAGTATATCCTCCCTTGCTTATGGCCCAAGTCATGAAAGAAATAGTAATAAGAGCATGCTTGCAAAAAAAATTTAAATGTGCACAGATGAAAAGATCTGAAATGAGAAAGAGAAAAATCCACCATATGTCACTAGTTGTGGGGCTGTTTGAGATTAGACTGATTCCACATCTGCGAATAGCATTCAATGACCATGACTTCAAATCAACACCTAAAAGATCTCTATGAATAGTAATCAATGATGAGGACTCCAAATCAACACCTGAAATATATCTTTCATTCCAGTCATGAATGATACACCATACGGTACTACTGCTAAATCTCGACAAGTAGTCAGATATAAATAAATACAAAAATCAATAATGAGCGTTGTAACAAATTCAAGTTGTGCAAAAGAAACAGAGTTAAGTTGTGCTACCAACCCACTTCTCCTAAAACCATTATTTGAAAAAGAGATCTTTGAGAGAAAACGTTTTGCAAATAAGGCACAGTTAGAACAAAAAAATAACCAACTGAATACATATTAACAAATAACCAACATGGCAGAGATTTGGAAGATTTAGGATAGCCTATTTTTTATTGTTTATCCAAATCTAGAAAGGTGTAGTATCAAACCAACAAATAAATGACCAAACCTGCACTAAACAGACAACATCAGAACAAACTTGTTGAAAAGACTTTTATAAACTTTAAAGTTAACACAATTGTAGATGTAAAGTCAGATAATGGAACCTTTTCCCTCGGTCTTTCTACAAATAAATGTGACTAGCAGGCGCGAAGCCAAAATCCACCATCTTTGACAACATCCTCTATCTTCTAGCCACACTCTCCAAAGTATGCTTGTATACTTCTTACGTTTTCATGCTATGGGTCGCGGCTTTTATTTCACATCCGGTACGTTTCTCTATAGATAGATGGGACTTGTAGTGCGAGTGTGTAAGAGAGACAAAGCATTGTGAGAGTTCTTTGCTTATTCCATCAGTGTCATCTCAAATCCTTTGACCAACATCCTCCTCAATATTTATGCGCAAATGGGAGTTTTGGAATCGAATTAAAGCATAACAGAAAGGGGATTTTTGGAATTGAAGTTACAACAGTCCATGTGATCAAGCAAGCCTAGAGAACAAAGTACGGGATTTGAAGACAGAAGAATTCAAAAAAGGATGCACAAATAAGTTAGTGAACTGTTGACAGTATGCACCAAAAGATGTGGTCTCATGGAATACAATAATTGCAAGAAATCCACAAAATGGATCCGTGGAAAGACTTTAGATTGCAGTTTCAACTTGTGCACACAGAGCATTTAATACAATGCAGCAACTTTAAAAGCTTAAATGAATGACAGAGTTTCAGATGCATTTGTTTTGATTTAGATTGTTTTAGCCCGCACTTCAGTTACCAACTCATAGGATGCAAATTGGTGCGCTTCAAATGTAATGTCTTGGTTTGAGCAACCTCTGTTCGAAACTGGGCCTTATGTAGATCTCAGTCGCCACTTATGATCTCCATAAACAACCATGCATCAATGCCACCCCTCACGTTACACCATATAAAGTGAACATACTATTAACATTTTCCTTAAAGTCACGAATCCACCGTTTGCATTCTGGAATGTATATCTTGCTTTTGTAGTAAGGAAAGTCTCATCCATGATGATAAAATACCTAGGGACAAGCAAAAGAAAAACAGTTGGGAAACTATGCAAGAAGACAATTAGATTTTCCAGATAATATTAGTGTGCATTAATGACGTAATGGACTATGACAAGGGCGACAGACTTGGAAGGACAAAAATCAAAGGTGATTTAGAAAATCTGATTGAAAGCATGAGCAATAAATGTGTGTCAGGTTTTAATATCTCAGGAGGCTATCTTTTGAGAATAAGACCCCTAACTGGAAATTAAATACGCTTTGCACAATAGAAAAAAAAACACAAGGCAGATTTGAAGCAACAATATATATAAGCTTTGAACAAAATCTAATGCTCTCTTCAGGCGTTCACATTTCCAATTCAAAGAATCCTTGTTTTATCCTTCACGTGGGTCTATCTCCTTCAGCGCATAAATACACATGCTTATTGTTCATATCCAAACTTATATGGATGTCTCTTCTTATTTTGCAATTTGCATTGCTTCCACAATATCAAATTTAGCATGGAAAGTCAGATAAAGTCAAATTAAGACGACAGATTCGATTTAGCACGCACTTTGTTTCCACTGATAGATTGATTTAACAAATAGGGCGTGGGTAAAGTAGAGGAGTCTTGAGTGTCTTGTTGACTTGTACTTCCACTGTAAGGAACAACGATAAAGACGTCCTCCTTTATGGTAATATTTTCCCTTATTTTTTTCCTAGAGCAATCTTCTAAGTTACTCTTCCCTTTTCGCAAACACACATAGCTTTGATAGAGAGGATCAAGGATATGTAGACTAGATGCAAAGTCTGAGTCAACTATGATAAGTATTGGCCCATTTTGTCCATTCGCAAGTTAATAAGATAAATTTGCATTAACATGGTTTAAGCTTATCATAAATGTTGAAAAAGATTATAAATACGAGGAAAACAATCAAGTGGGTGAAACATAATTTTCCATCATGCAGCGTGAATGGGCGGATTAAATTATTGCATTAATGGTGGGTGCCAAAGTGTGAGAGGTAAAATTTACACTGATCAAAGATTGAAAAATATGAATAAATCAGTCAATATTGAACAAATGAGATAATAACTCTCCCCATGAAATTGTTGAGCAAATGTAAAGGAAAGACTAACATCATCAAACTAACATGAAATTACAAGCAAGATAAGCATGAAATTTATTCCTAGACTACTCAAATATCATCTCATAGGGGGATTGGTGCTACTTTGATGTGGAAAATAGCCCTTTCCCAACCCTTTTAGATAAGTTAAATGATGAAACTGCTTTGAAGATGATATGGATTCAAATAACAATGATGTATTTGTGCATAAGATTGTGGAGTTGTGGAGGATTAATACAATAAAGAAACTCTCTATTTATAGAATATAATGATAGAAAAATGCAAGATATGAAGAATGTGGGACAAAAGACAAACCAATGAACAAATGTCATTTGTCAATGTGTGAATGGGCCAAGGGCGTGCAAGTTTTGGTGAATGTGCCAATAAATGACATTAGGTGGCCTTTTCAAATTTCAAATTTGGCTTGTTGGAGGGAGAAGAAGGGGTCTTAAATGCCTAGTGGGGGACATGTAAGAGGAGAATTAATGCTATGTTGGAAGGGAAAAGTCAACTTGATTTGAATTCAAATTTGAGAGAATATTTTCTATTATGCCATGTTGATGGAAAATGGAGATTTAATAAATTAAAAAAATCCTTTATTTGTGCAAGTGGGAAAAGCTAGAGGATGGGACTTGCATCAAAATTAGATTTAATCCTGATTTAGTTAATTTAAGAGAGGATTAGGTGATTTGACCTTATTGCTTTAGATTTATGGATTAAACTAAATCAAAAAGGAGATGGAAAATGATAAAGACTTGATTAAATAAAGATTTGATTTATTTAATGAATGGACTTGTTTTATTTGATGAATAGATGAATATGACCTAATTAAATGCATGATGCTAATTTTTCATGTCTACAATAATTATAGGCTGAAAAAAAGGTATTTTGATAATGTTTTTTTCTTTTTGAATTCTCTTTTAATTATATTTAGTAAAGATTTATTTGATTTTATATATTTAAAATTTATTTTTATATTATTTCTTACGTTTGCTAAAGAAATATTCTTTTTACTTTCAATAATAGTTTAATAATTTATTTTACTCACATTGTTTATTATATTAAATTTATCTTATCCATTAATAGTTAATTTTGAATTATAAAGTATATATAGATATATAGAGTAATGTTTAGAAACTTTACAATTTTAATAAATAGGAAATATTTCAGCATAAACTAAATGACTGATAGTTTAACAAAATATTGATACTTGATTTTGAAATATAAAATATATAGATGGATACATATTGTAGTGACTAGGAAATTTATAATTTTAATAAATATAAAGTATTTTCAACACTAACATAATAAATTTAACAAACTTAAAATTTATAATTTAGAAAAAATAGATATATAAAATATATCTATCTAAATAAAATAACTAAAAATCTTATTTAAAAATTCTATATTTTATATAATTTCTTCTAGATGTCATAAATCAATATTCCTTATATTTAATTATTTAAATTTAATATTTAATTATTTATACATGTATTATACATCCCCCTAACTATATTTTATCTAGGCATTTCTAATTGGAGAACACAAATACTTAGATGGGAGCATTTCTATTGTGAATCCTAGTTCCCGAGAAATCCTTCTTTGCATGCCTTTCTTTATGTTAAAGAGGAATCCTTCTTTACGCTCTATCCCAACCATGCCACACATGATTCCAATGTCTTCTTTACTACATCAACCTCTCTAAGGTTAGCTTCCCTAAAAATGGCGGTATCATAATTGAACTTAACATGTGTTATCTAGGCTATATCTTTCTTGCCACTGCCACCTTGAGCTAACATCCTTCCTCCTAATTTGGTTTTATTGTCCTTCCCAGCACTTCAACCATGATTACAAAAATAAATGGTGACAACGGGTCACCCTGACATAAACCATTCAAAGATTCCAAATATCCATATTACGACCCATTGGTTCTAATTAAAAATCTCACCATCGAAATGCAATAGTAAATCATATTGATCCATTCATCATAAAAATTGAAAAACCTCATTACATCAAAATAAATCTCTACCTAACCCTATCATATGCTTTACTCACATCTAACTTTATCATCATACACTTTTGTTTTGTGCTTCTAATTGAGCATAGTGATTCATTTTCTAATGCCAGACCCGAAACCATGTTACACAATATTTTCACAGCTAGTAATTTATTGATGGAAAATTCACCATCAACAATTTACCGTGGGAAAATTCACCGTCATGACAAATCACTATGTGAAAAATTAATTACGGTCGTGAATTGCTGGTGGCGGTGAATTTTCCCACAATGATTTCCTAGATCTCCTCACGAACAATATGCCAACATTTTTTTTTAAAACCATCAGAAAGCCATCGGAAATTAGGGCTTTGTCGAAGTGTAATTGGAATGTAGCCCTTATAATTTCATCTTTTGTGAATGTCTCTTTCAACATATTGTTGTCTGAATCCTTTACGAATCTAGGAATGGTGGTAGTTATTTCAGAGTTATTCATTCTATCTTTCCCCATCTAAGGGCAAGATGGAGTTAAAGTATTCTATCATTGTGTTCTTAATTTCTTCTCTTTTTGTTACCTTCCTTCTTTCACAATCCTTGATTTCACTAATTTTGTTCTCTAGCCTTCTTTCCTTTATGGAATTATGAAAGAATCTTGTATTATGATCCTCATCTAAATTCAATTCTCCCTGGCTTTTTCTTTCCAAAATTTTTACTCTTTCCAATAGCTCGACATGTTATGCCCAAAGCTCTTTCTCCCTCAAAAAGTCTTTTTGGAACATTCCCTTCTTAATAATCTTCTTATTTAACTCAATTTTTACTTCCACTCTCTTCTTTTCCTTGAAGATGTTCTTGAAGGAGTGAGAATTACATTCCTTTAGCTTCTTCTTTGTGTAGGCTAGTTTTGATGTGAATATGTAAAGCTTTTGGTTCCTGCCTTCTTTGTATTTCCTTCCACCATGCTCCGATGTTGTCAATTAAATCTGGGCTCCTCATCCACATCTGTTCAAACTTGAAATAACACTTCCTTGGTGGTGTGTCTTTAACAATTTCCAGCTCTATGAGATAACAATCGAATATAGCTATTGGAAAAATATTTGATATTAAACAGTTACTAGAAGTCAGCTCATCCTCTAAGACCAGAAATAGATCAATTCTCTCGAAAATGTTCGTGAACACCACACGCCTATTCATCAATCTGAATACCGCATTTATGGGAAAAACATTTCCAAGTTTGTTCACATCTACAAACTGTTTGAAATCTTTTATCACAATATTCTTTGTTATGAGCCCCCCACTTTTCTCCGCTAGCTTGAGGATCGAGTTGAAGTCCCCCCTACTATGCATTTGTTTCCTAAAAATAGATATGTTAATATATAAAAAGAAATGTCTAATTAAAATCTTCATAAAAAAATTGGAGTGAAGCGTCAAATTTCGGGCATAGAGATCCTTTCTCTATTCAGTATCGATGACACTTTAATAAAAAGAAAAGGGTTTGCATGAATTAGAGGGCATTTGAATGCCTGAAATTCCTTTACATCATCCTTCCATGGTAGAAACACACACGCCAATCATATATTTTAGAAGGTTGAGATGCAAATTCTTCCACTGCCATCCACTGAACAAAACAAAATTCAGCACCACTTTCAATATTAAAACTATGTAGCTTAATGAATCATGCCATATGTTTGAATACGTACCTTGGTTGCTGAAATTTTTGCATCTTGTCTGCCTAACATTCTTCCACTTCTTCCAAAAGGGGCATTGTGACCATCGCTGTAGTTCATGCGCTGGAAAGTATTGTTCAAACTTATCCATCCATGTAGCAAATATGAAACCAAGTTACAAAACTGAAAGGATATAACTTAGGTAGTCAAAATTACCACTTGTACTATAAATATTTTGGTGTTTGCTATAAAGAAAATTTAGAAAAGTTTGGTCTTTTCATGAAAGAAAAGTGCTGAAAATGGTTACCATGTCACAAGTCCAATCATTGTGCATTCATATTTCTCTTGTGCATGGAGAGAAAATCATAAAGAGACTGCAGAGACATAATAACTCCCATGAGAACCCATACTGCAAAATAATATCAATGGGAGTAGCTAAAATCACTATACCGATGAAATTCTGACTTTAAAATTAAATATGAGCATCTTAACTCAAACCCAAAATTACAATTAGAACCATACAATTAAATTGAAATCTCCATGCAATCTGAAAATTTTGATCACAACACCTAAGCTGCAAGGAAAACCTAGATTTCAAAATAAATTGCAATTTAAAACTTCCATGATGACCCATGTTATAGAACAAAATAAATAAGTGAAACCTCACCATCAACTAAAGCACAAAAAAACTACCTAATTTTATCGGGAAGTTTCGAAATGGTTGGAAGCAAGAAAGGCTTCGTGCAGGTGTAGGAAGCCATTGGCATCAGCGATGGCATGGGGGATTATGTTCTAGCAGCATCTGATGCTTTGGTGGGATTTCCTAGATGGGAATGTGACTGGTCAAGGAGTTTGGTGTTAGCTTGCTAGGGGTGTAGAAGGGAGCTGGGTCTGGGGGGCCTATCCCTAGGTTGCTTCCCGGGGCTGGATCTTTTGTGGTAGTGGTCAGTAAGCCTTCAGGAGGGAAGGGTAGAGGTGCCCGGTCTCTCCCCTATGCCTTCTTTTCCTGACCTTCACAAATGGGTGCTGGAGTCTTGGAGGTCGCTAGTACCCGGAACGATTGACCTCTTCCCCTGTGCTCATGGTTTTTTCATAGCAACCTTTACTTCTTTTGAACAATGAGATGTAGTTCTTGATGGTCAATTCTGGTTGTGGGGGGAACATTCTCTGCCCATTAAGCCTTGGACTCGTTCCTTCAACCTCCTTACTGAGCCGCTAAATGTCAAGCCAATATGGGTGCGTTTGTTGAACCTTCCCCTCTAGTTTTGGGAGGATTCTTGCTATGAGGGCATTAGCAATGCCATCAGTCAGTTTCTAAAAGTAGATTCTTCTACCACTTTCATGGGTCACTCCACTATGGCTCGTATTTTTGTTGAAATTGACATCTCCAAATCTCTTTGAGATGTTGTTTTGATGGTTGGGGACTGGCCTTGGAAGCAACTGCTTGACTATGAGGGTGTTCCCTTCAAATGTCGGCGCTGCTTCGCTATTGGTCACTTGGCTGCTAGCTATCCTCTCTCACATCATAGAGGCACTGCGACCTGCAGGAAGGATGCTCTTGTGGAACATTTGACTATCTCTCCTACCCATGTAGATGGTTCATCTTGTGGTGATGGTTCCTCTTAGGAGGATGAGATTCATCTTGAGTTTGCTCTGAAGGGGATGGGTGAGGCTACTCTCTCAATTCCCACCTCGGCTCTTGCTTTACTTGATCGATTCACTCCTGTCTTAGCTTTAGGTATTCCTTCGATCGTACCTACTTCAGATCTCTTAGCTCAGCCCTTGTGGGATCTTGGTTGCATTCCTTGCTTTGTTGCTCCAGTTTCCATCCTAGAGGTTCCTTCTTCTGGTTCGGCTTTGTTGGGGCCTTCCTTTGCTATTGTGGCCTGGGAAGATCCTCCCCTCTCTCCTTGATAAGAGGATTTTGACTCTAAGTTTTCTTGGACCTCGGTTCAACGTAGAAAGAAAGGGCTTCCCAAGTTTGTTGGGGAGCTTTTCCCTAGGGCTAAGGGTGTTAGATTTGTTGGTGTGGGATCTGTTGTTGTTTAGATCCTTGTTTTAGTTTGGGGTGTTGATGGCTTTGTTATCATCCCATAGTTTGGTGTTTGGTTGGGTAGCCAATGTGCTTTACTTTGCTTCCTCTTCTCTTCTTTGTACAGGGTTTCAGGGTCCCTTCAAAACCCTATTTATCACTAATCAAAAACTAAAACACAAAAAGAAAATGAGAATCTAAATAAAAACGTTCCTATTTAGAGTATTTAAAAAAAAATCAATACCCAAATGATAAAAGAAAAGAAACATTAAAATTTATAATACTTATAATGATACAAATAGAGAAGGAGGCTGAATTGACAATTCAAAACTTAGAAGCCCTCACTAAGTAGTTAAAACTACACTAAAGATCTAAATTTTAAAATAAACCAATTAAGAACAATTAAAAAATTCCACGGAGATCCATATGTAAATATAGAAAATCAACATGAATAGCTAGAGTTGTCCTCCATGATTTTAACCTTGATTCCAATGAGAACATCTTAAACATTTTTATATTTTTAAAAGGTGATTCAATTTTTTAAAAAATTGAGCAATACCCATTTTGATAAAGGAAAAGCAAAATGGAAATTCCATTTCCTTACAATCACCTAACTATAAAGGAGGGTGAATCAATGAATTGAAACCTGAAAAGCCCTAAACTAACATTGTGCATGAAAATGTTTTGTTATCATGAAGCTTGGTTAATCATATAATTGTTTTCTTTGTTGAGATAGGCCTGCCACATGATTTGGGTCGATACCTCATACTTTGTTAAGATTTGATCATGGCCAGTAAATGCATGGAAAATTCATGTGTTTGGGATGCCCTCTAATCCTAGCCCATCTTATATAGCTTTTGGTTGATATCGATCAATAATGTAATGGCATAGATGGATGCGGTGATAACGAAAATAATCTATAGATTGTTGGAAGTTATTGGAGAGGAATTTAGTCATCTCTAAATCTTCTTTAAATCCACTTTAAATATGCTTGGAAAAATGTCTACATACAATTAATTTAGTTATGCCAGATGCATGTCACTTGAATGTCAAATTCAAGCTAGATTTTTTCCTTACATTGAATTGTGCTTTTTGGTGGATGTCATTGTAATACGTGCCATCATTCTCAAGGCGCCTATTTTTTAATCAAATTTTAAAATAAAAATTGAATAGGCGTCTCCAGAAGGATATCTCTAAGCATATTTTATATATATTATTAAATATATATATGCTAGTAGCAATTGCGACGCAACATGTAATATTTTAAATAAATTATTTTTATGTTTATATATTTTATATTAAATTATTATAATAATTAATATATTATAATATGATAGTATACTATTTGAATTCAATTTTAAAAAATAATATATATAATTTAATATTTAAATGTTAAGTTAAAATATATAAATATGTTTTTTGTATATTTATAATATTATAATAATTAAATATTATATCATCAATATTTAGTTAGGATTAGGGTTAGGGTTAGGGTTAAGGTTAAGAGATATAGTTAAGGTTAGGGTTAGGTTTAGAGATTTAGTTAGGGTTACGGTTAGAGCTAATATATAGTTAGGTTTGGGGTCAGGGTTAATATTAGGATGAGAGATAGGGTTTGCATCAAATTTAGGGTTAGGGTTATCATCAAGATTAGCTTAGGATTAGGGTTCGGATTAGCATGAGGATTAGGGTTCCAATTAGGTTTAGGGTCAAGTTTAGGGTTAATAGATATAGTTATGGTTGGGGTAATAATTGGGGTTAAGGTTATCAAGATTAGGGTTATAGTTATGTTTTGAATCAAGTTTAGGGTTAGGATTATGGTTAGGTTGGGGTTAAGAGATATAGTTATGCTTAGGGTTTAGGTTAGGATTAGGTCTAGAGATATAGTTAGGGTTACAGTTAGAGTTAGAAATATGATTAATATTATGATGAGGGTTAGGGTTCACATCAAAATTAGGGTTAGGGTTAGCATTAGGATTAGGGTTATATTTAGGTTGCATTCAAGTTTAGGGTTAATAGATATAGTTAGGTTTGGGGTAATAATTAGGGTTAATGTTATCAGGATTAGGGTTATAGTTATTTTCTCGATCAAGTTTAGGGTTAGGATTATAGTTAGGTTGGTGTTAAGAGATATAGTTAGTTTTAGGGTTTATGTTAGGACACTAGTAGAATTTGGCAAATAAATGACTACATGACTAAAAAATTTAGTCACGTGACTAAAAATGACCAAATTCTGCTAATTTTTTTTGCAATTCACAAGTATAAATGACTAAATAAATGACTAATTTGGTCATCGAGTAAAATCAAAACTAAATAATTAGTCAAACAAATAAAAAAGACTAAATAAATGACTATTACTCTATTCTTTTTTCTTCTGAATTTTATCATAATCCATAGAGCTTAAGCCCCCTCATGGGACCCCTACCTAAGGAAACCATTTGGCCACCTAGGTTGCTTGGTGCACCAAAAATACCTATTGCGTGGAAGGCATTGTCTCTCAATGCAGTCTTAAGGCCTTCACATATTTTATAAAAAAAATTAACATTTACATTCTTTAACTTTTATTACTCATTGTTTTAGTGAATCATTAATGTTTTTAACTATGATTTGAAGCCAGTTTGATTTTCCTATTGTGTTAGCATGTCAAATGTATCAAAGAGCAATTGTGGTCAATTTCACTAATAAAATATGATTTAAACAATCCAATTGCATTTTGAGGGCTATCTTGAGGACACTTTCATTTCAAAAGGTCAAGTACACAACTATAAATGACTAAATAAATGACTAATTTGATCATCATAAGTGACTAATTTGATCATTGGGTAAAAAACACAATTAAATAATTAGTCACACAAATAAAAAATAGACAATATGATATTAAAGTGGATAATTAAAAAGAATATTTCAAATTGAGGGAGTGGATGGTATTATAATATAATATAATAATAATATATAATATTAAAATACAATACAATATAATATATTATCATATAATATGATATTATAAAATATATTATATTATATAGTATATTATAATATAATATGATAGTTATATAATATAGTATATAATAATATAATATTATATTATATTATAATGTAATGTAATATAATATTATAATATATTTAACAATATCTATTGTATAAAAATAAGATATTTATATTGTAATTTATTTAATGTGGAGTCCACTTTGAATTTTTAGTTCTTGCCGATAGTAGTTACTATTGCAATCATTTAATTTTGATTTTTTATGGAATCTTTTGTTGGCTGTCCAATCATATTGCAGAATTTAAGTATACTTTTTTTATGTCTATAGTTTGAATTTAAAAACTATTTTTTATATTTAAAAATTATTATTTATCTATTTTTTTATTGGTTATAGTAGTGTTAACTAATAACCCATTCTTCTCTTAGAAAAACTTAAAAAATTAAGTTGCCGTAAAAAATTTAGCTGGGACAATTATAGTTAATGTGAGAGGCTACTGGAAGCAATTTCTGGGCAAAGGACACAACGACCAAACCCCTCTAGTGGCCACCATAACCAGCTGCACCATCTTTGTTTCTTCATTCCTTCTATGATTTTTGGGCCGAATTGACTATGCCACCAAAAATAATCATGAGCCTCTCATCCCCTAGTTTGTCACCAACAGAAATACACCTCTCAAGCCCTCCATGTGCGAAGTTGCAGTTACATCTTAACTAGAAGTGCCAATACAACTTTCGTTGCTTGCCAAAACTATTTGTCTGAAGTAGTCTATGGCTTCAGACAACGATGGAAGTGGTATTAAGGTCTCAGATGGGGGTTAATCATTTATGGTTTCAAAAAGTGGTTTAGGGTTGTCATATTCATCCTAGTCTAGCAGTAGTTCAAAAACCAACATATTATTTCACCTCTATAGAGCCTCTTTGATAGTTCAACAAATTTAATTTTACATCTTTAATTTTCCTGTTCTACTAAATTTGGAGATTTTATATGAGGATATTGGGAAGAACGAATTCTTCATCCTTCTGACTTTTCTAGAAGTCGATATGATTTTTCTCTTCTACTAAATTTTAGCAATTTGACTTAAATGAATGGAAGAGGGATACAAAATAAATGGGGTTTTAAAAGTTCGTCATCCTTTAATTTATCTAAAGTTTAAGCCGATATATTCTTGCTATTTTGTTGAATTTGAGAAGTTTTTTTTAGAGATTTTGTGACGATAAGAGTAATTTTGTTGAAATGAATGGAAGTTAGATATCAGACAATGAAAATTCAGAAAGCGGCTCAGGGGAGCTTGAGAGAACCCACTACGGTAGGTGGATTTATCATCTAGGTACAAATAGTTTTGGGCATCAATTCTGCCATCTTCGTTATTTGTTGATTAAGGGAAAGTATGTGGAAATGTATAAGTGCGGCAATCCCAATAGTCATCAGGGACAAGTCAGTCTACTTTCTTCCTTTACATTTTTTTTTTGAATTATGGTTGATTCTTTTGTATTACTATAATCACATGTACAACATTATATGAATTACTCTTGAGTCTTATCTACCCTACTTCCACATCAGAATAATTCACATGCATTTGAGTTTTGAGGTTCGTCTTTCAGTGTTGCATTATAATTGAAATTTTTTGAGAAAAAATTATGCAGCTTGAGATAGAAGATTCTACAAAATTATCATGTATTATCTCCTTCATCCAATGCAACCAGGGTCTTCTATAAGAAAAGGAATTGCACAATATACTAAATATCATGCTCCTAGTTGAATTTTTTCCTTTTACAAAATTTATACAAGCCAAGATTTCTACTGACATAGTCTAAGTGGTTCTTTAAGACTGATTGGCTAACTAGTTTCCTCATATAATTTAGGCAATTTGGGTTGACAACTTAACATTCTCTCTATAGGAAGGAAATATTGAGATTCACTTCCATTAATTTTTTCATTAAAGCTTTTGGCATTTCTCTTGGGCCTTTCCTTTTTCAGCACAAATCCTTGTCATTCTATATCTATTTTTTCCATACTAATGAAGTGTCTAAAATATGCAGTTTTTGAGGCAACCTCATTACTTTGTTGTTTTTATGTATTGCTTCCTTAAATATCTATTTCAAGTTTTGAGTGGAAACTTATCAAAGATAGGCCAATAAGAAAAAAAAGGTGCAATCCCTAATTCCCCACAATAACAGTAATAGGTGTGCCTAAACTATATTCTTTCTGAGAAAACCAATGAGGATTGTTGATAGTGAATTGAGAAGAGATTGAATCACTAAGATGACTAAATTGTTAGCTCATCGTTATTTTAGTTCTCTATAGATGTTTCTCTAGATAATAAATTTTGGTTTTGGTGAGGTGAGAATAATAATTACAACTATGGGACTAGGGATAATTCAAAATTCCCGGCAAGTTAAACAAAGATGAAGTGGCAGGGACAACCTTTGTGAATTGAATAACATGGATTTGTTTAAATATACGTTATAAGATTTATTGTATTTTCTACAAACCAGAATTTCTCACCAGTTCAAGTATTGTGTTGTTGAAATTTTTGCATGCATGAAAGGTTCTCCATAGAACCATTTAAATTGTGTATACACCATAGGTCTCATTCCCCACATTTTAACTTTATTACTAATATGATAATTTATATTTCTATTGTATGACATTATCTATATTTTGAAGTTCATATGTTATTGATTTATAATACTTAATATACTACATATCATTTCATTTATTTTTTTTAAGAACAGATACTTGCCAGTATATGGGTGAGGACCACATCCCAGGTGTAGCGTAGAAAATTGGATGATCTAGGAAAAAGAGAAAATTTCATGCTTAATTTGGACCTACTTTCGAGCACTCTTAAATTAATCATCCTCTAAAACAACATTTATAGGCCCCTAAGACCCATTATTTTTTATCTCGAGGCCTATTTCACTCAAAAATCATGCAAATCATGACAAATAATACTTAATTCATTCATATATCGAAAACCCACCTCCAAAAACCACAAGTGGGACCCATTTTCCACCTTGGGTGAATGATTCCCCTCTGGTGGGACTCATTCCCCAAGGGTGGTGAATGAGTCCCTTTTGTTAAAAAATTTAATTTTGAGTGGGAAACTCACTGACTTAATTCAATTTTTTAGTGGATGTCGGCCTCTTAGGTCTAAATAATAGGAAATTAGGTGTTGATGCATATAAATATACATTTTTAGGTCATTTTCCACAATCTTTAGTCATTTTTACAAGCAAAATTCAAAATTCAAGTGTTGAATATCTTCCACAAGAAGATTCAATAATATTTCTATAGCAAAGTTGAAGCTTTAGGATAGCAAATTAGGGTTTTTGTAGGTCTTCAAGCTCACTTCTCATTCAAGATCTTTCATTGGAAAGTGTTGATCATGGATTCCTATGGAGAATCATGGAGAAATCTAAGTTGAGGAGATGCAACTAGCCATCAAATCAAGCCTAAAGACTTGTCTTCAAGGTGATTCCATCTTCCATTTTCACTCTATCTTTAGATTTAAGGTTTTCATGTCATTAATTCACATTTAAAATATTGTATGATTTCTTGTATTCAAGTCTTGCATCATTCAAGTTCCTTTAAACAATCTTATTCTAGCACATTAGAATAGGGTTTTTCCTTACTTCAGAATTTCCTAGTCTTAAACACACTTAGGGCTAGGGTTTTATGTAGATTTTATTATCTTTCCAAGGTTTAATTAGCAACTAGGGGTTTGACTAAGGTGAATCCTCCATTAGACAACCAATTAAACTCTACTTTGGAGGAGTTTTCAAATATTCAAGTCAACCCTAATCTGGGACTAATTCGCCCGGGTTGGCGAATGAGTCCTATATAGTAAAAAAGTCAACATTTTTTAGTTTTTCAGTGTTATTTTTAATTCTTTAGAGATTTCAGGTGCATGATATTTATCTAAGATTACTCTTGTTCTATTTTATTTAAATTACTAAGGCTTCTTTTGCATCTTTTTATACTTTTCTGCATATCACACTGTGTTTTCCAACACTTCTTATTTCTTAGGTTTTGCATAAATAATCAATGAATATTTTTAGTTTTGTGCATTTAAATCATTTCATTTTGGCATCTTCACATCATACTTGCATTATTTTGAGTGAAAAACCACAATTTTTGGGTTTATCTCTCTCCTTTAGGTGAAAAACCCTAATAGAGCAAGAGAGTCATAGCACAACAAAAAATGTTTGTTCATTTTGGTGAACCTGCATTTTGAACATTTCCTTTTTGATTTCCATTGCATTTTCATCCTAGGGTTAGCTTGCATCACCATTATATTAGGTTTTGTAATTGATTTTGCATCCTATGGTTTTCAAAATTGCATTAGTGAAAACATCATATAGATGTCATTATTGCACTTCATTTCATAACATCATAAAAAAAATTGTATTTGCATTAGTTATCTACATTGTACACCCCTGAAAATATAGTAAACATCCAAAAAAAAAAATTCAAAAAAATCCCTACTAGGACTCATTCGCCACCTTGGGCGAATCAGTCTTGTTGTACATGTTTTGTGCACACGCCTCGCCATAGGCAAGGACCTCCTCGTTTCACTCCCAACGGGCTACTTTTCTCCTGTCTCATTTTGTGTGCCCCTTTTTTGAGCCTAAATTGGTCATGTGCCTCTGAACGATCAAATTCCCCTGACCAAATTTACCTACCCGAGTTTCACTAAGTCTTTTACCTTCGCGGAGGTGCCCCTATGGGCTTCCCTTCATTTGTTCCTGCTAACTTGGCCCCTCCTCACATGATTCACATTTTCCATCATTTTTGGACTTTGGGGACAAGTTTCCCATGGATTTAGAATGTTTTTGGGATGCCTAAGTGAACTACCAAGGTTTCATTAAGTTTTGGGAAGTTCTAAAAATTTCTTTATGGGCCCTGGCCCCTCCGTGGATTTTTCTGGAAGTCTACCCCTCCTTGGCCATTTTGACCTTCCATTGGCCACCTCCTCCCTGGCTCCTAGAACCTGGCCCCTCTGTGGTCGTTTCTGAAAGTTTGTCCCTCCTTGGCCGTTTTGACCTTCCATTTGACACCTCCTTCTCAGCTCCCGGAACTCGGCCCCTTTGTGGTCATTTCTAGAAGTCCATCCCTCCTTGGTCATTTTGACCTTTTGTCGGCCACCTCCTTCCCGGCTCTCAAAACACGGCCCCTCCGTGGCCGTTTCTGGAAGTCTGTCCTTCCTTGGCCATTTTGACCTTCTATCAGCCACCTCCTTCCTAGCTCCCGGAACCCGGCCCCTTTGTGGCCATTTCTGGAAGTTCATCCCTCCTTGGCCTTTTTGACCTTCCGTCAGCCACCTCCTTCTTGACTCCTGGGAACCCGGCCCCTCCATGGTCGTTTCTGAAAGTTTGTCCCTCCTTGGTTGTTTTGACCTTTTGTTGTCTGCCTTCTGCCCAGACTTCCAGAACCCGTCCTCTTTGTGGTTGTTTTTCCTTCCTTTCATCTGCCATCCTTCCACCCTCTAGCGCCCACACCCTTGAGGCACACATTAATGTTTATGCCACAAATGAGCTCCAAATATGAATATTAAGATTTTTTGATGATGCATGGATAGATCTAACAGGGATTTTGCAAGTTTTCTCTTACGACACTTCATGTGCACAGGATTCAAGAAACCTACCGAAGGTCCTTCAGAAAGGCCCATTGAGAAAGTTGAACAAAGAAAAGGTGCATTGCTCCTTTCACCATTCATTTTACACCCACCTTTCCTCATAGCACCCATCAACAAAGCTGGCATTAGAAGCAAACCTATGTCAGGGAAGTTAGAGAAAAACCAGAACGGGTGGCCTTGAAGGAAGCATGAGAGAGTTGTCTTACCTTTTTTCTAGATGATGATGATCTTTAAGGAAGTGTCCACCTGAATCAAGGGCAAACAATCCATTGATGTCAGGCATCGATGGGCTTGTTTGATCCAATGAAGAATGCTCCAAGTCCATCAAACAAAAGGTAGCCTTCAAGCAATTTCTGCTACACTAAAAGGGGAAACCAGCTACAAGACAAAAGTGCTATAGTGATTGGCTAGTACAAGACAAAACAGGGAAAAGACAAAAGATGTATTTTAAATTGTTGAATATTGTGGGGTAGGTGAAACCCTAGTGTAAGGAAAATCTGAGCCACTCATTGTAAATTAATCCTATCCATTCATTTGGGCTTTGGAAAACTATAAATAGGGATCCCCCCTCATTTGAAGAGGGTTGGAGAATTGATGTAAAGACATTCTGCAGCAATAGAGAGCTACATTGCATGATTTATGGGTGTTTCTCTTGAGTTTGTTCATTATGCATACATTGTTCTACTTCCCTATTAGTTTAGTTGTTAATTTCTTGAATGGAAGTGATGATGGTGTTTGTTGTTATAGTATTTGATGAATTTTCAGCTCATGCTTTTGTGGTTTGTTGATGATGAATCACTTTGTAAAGCTAGTTTGAGCTATTTGACATTGTTGCAACTAACTTCTATTGTGTGTTTATGAGGTGAATGCACAATCTGGAAGTTTGTAGTCCTTAGAAGATTGCACTGATTTTGTGTAGCTGTAGGTTCTCTTGGTCAAACAAAACTTAGTTTTAGGAAGTTTTTCTACTGTAGCAGCTCCACCATTGTTACTGTTTATTCATAGTTTTAGGTCTAGGAACTCGTCCTCTTCCCTTCCCTTTTGACTTTTCTTTTAATAGTGACTTAGGAAAGGTTCATTGCACACTATAAAGCCAAATTTGAAGCTAAAGTGGAGTTCCAGACTGTTGTCCTGAACCTGTAGCAATCCTGCAACCATCTTCCCATCCAAAAAACTCCATTTACAAACCCAACTTCCCACACTTTGTAACTCATTCGTAAGTCCACCTTGTGATTCCAACAAATCACATGAAACATCTAAGATATTCCAAGCACTGTCAAGACTTGACACCTGGGAGAACTTGGGGTGATTTTCAACAACTCATTGTTGAAGGTTTCCTTTCAAGAGAGATGATGCACTTTCAAGAGAGATGATGCACCTACACATTACCTATGTTGAGAAGCACATAAAAAAAACATCAACAAAACTGGCGCTAGAGGGAGGGCAGACAGGTTGAGGCTACAAAGCTGAAAGTTGGAAGTTGAAAAGAGAACCTTCAAGAAGAAATCTGAGATAAAGAGATCTCTTTTAATGCTGAAACATAAAATCAAAAAATTCTGAAGGCAAAAGGGGCTAAGTTGAAATGGAGTGGCATTTGCAAATTAACATCACTCAGCTGCATGCAGATCTAAAGAAGAGATTGAAGAAAGCATTGCAGCAATTCACATCAACAGACAAGTGCAGGATTCATTGCACTAGTAGACACAATGAATTGCAGTGTCTAACATTCTTGGAGAGAGTTGAAAGAGTCTTGCAAGGAGAAATTCCCTTTTGGGAAATATACCAGCCCTTGGCCCCTGGAGACCCATAGGAAGAATTGAAAACCATGGCATCCAAGGAATTCAAGGATTTGATCTAGGAACATTTGAGCAGCAAAGACAAACCAAGATTGGAGGAAATATTGATGTCTAGTTGGTGTAGATTTCATAATGCACTCCACTTTGAATTCACTTGCTCGTCATGCACAAACATCATCGCTCAATCCAAGGGTTGTTCAGAAAATTTGGAACAGCTAACTGTCAAGGAGGATGAGTCACCCCATGAGGCCAAAGAGTTTTCAACATCCGTAGGATAGCACATCGAAGAGGAACCAAGGGATTCGACACAAACTTGTGCTGGGACAACGAACATCAAAGCTAAAAATGAAAAGGAAGGAGTTGATTTCTGTAGGACAGTGGAAAGTTGTGATGAAAATTTAGTCGAGAGAGTTGGAAAGCCTTTCCTTTATCAAAAAAGAGCAATCCTCCAATCCGAAAGAAGAAACATTGGAATTTGAGGATGGATCAACAAAGTCTACAATAGTGTATGCTAGAGTAGCCAATGAAAATGTTGAAAATCAGAAAAAGGAAGAGGTTGATAGCTTCAGAACAACGAAAAATGATGATGAAGGCATAAGTGAAATCAAATTAGAGGATCTCCCCTTCGTAACTGATAGTGATCAAGAATCTGAAAATGAAGTTTTGGAGGAGTGGGAACAAATATTTGCCATGGTTGTCTACCATCAAGCTTCTTTTTTAAGTAATGATGAGAACCCAGTAGCGGAAAGATATGACCAGCTCATCTCCAGATTAGCAAAGGATTGGTCAGAGCTAAAATACCAAGTGGATTTGGAAGTGCTACTACTGCCGAATTGGTGCAGACTTCATGATTCATCGCTTTTGGAGTTCACATGCGAACTGTGCCAAGAAGTTATCAAGCAAGTCAAAGAACAAGCAAGGCAGCCAAGCACACCACTTCCTGTATTTGCTTCAAGGATGGAACATGAGGATCAAGAGCCTGAGTGAAGTGACAACCTAGCTGAAGGTATTCCTCAAGAGGATGTTGGGACAACAATAGAAGAAGTACAATAATACAATTTCGAGCTTCCAAGCGATGAATTAGATCAAATAGGAATGTTGTCCACAAGTCATCAAGAATTTATTCCCCTTGAAGAGCATTTGTGCACTATGGAGGATGGGCTTTATGGTGAATCCTTGGAGGGAGATTGCATAGTGATTTTTGGTCCCCTTGATGGGCTGCCATCAATTGATGAATTCTTTCCATTGAGAGCTATACTACAAAGGTATGCTCATGCTGAGGAAGAGCACATCCCAGAAGATGGTAGCGATGAAGACATACTCCTTGAGCCTCCAAACAGTGATGCACTAGAGTTTTTGGATTGGGAGAGGGGTTCCTTCTCCGTCTACAATGATAGTGATACATGAATAGAAAAAGGAAGAAGATAAAGATGGAGGTGTTTTGATGGCTGCCAACAAATATAACGAGCTTGGTCAATTGCAGGCTGCAACTAATGGTCCTTCTGCCTCAATCCTTGTAGACTTTCCTTCACAATGGGAGAGCTTCAATGAAATAGATTCGTGCATGTCATCATCCCATGACATTGAACATCACAAAAATCAAGTTAACACTTGGGAAGGGAAATGGGACAGCATGCTACCACCTAAGGATAGCTACCAAGCGGGCACCAAGATTATAGATGATCAACAACCTGGCGAGGTGTTCCTCCTTCAAGAACAACCAACTAGGACTGCAAATCCTTCACATGGCTTGGAAGAGGTGTCCGCTGCCCCATTTTCCTAGCCCTACCCCTTCCCAAGACCAAATATGTTGCACCCTCCACTGCGCCCACTCAAGGCTACTAATGCAACAATTGACGATGCAGTGCTCATTCTCGACTGTCAAATGCTACCACATCTGCATGATGACATCCAGGTTCTATCCTTCCTTAATCCTATGAATACTTATTGCTGCATGTTTCATTTTGATTATGGGAATGAGGGAAGGAAAACTTGCTTATGGATCAACCATGGGTTCAACGAATCGCCTCAATTACTAATTTTTCATGATGACGTGATTGAATTTGAATGCTGCTATATGGAACTTTATTTTTCTGAACATAAAGATAAATCTGCATGGTTAAGCACGATTACCATCACCTGCTTTCTTATGCATGTATTACAAAATCCAATCAGTGTGAGTGTCAGTTTTCCTTTCCTAAATGTCGTGCCTTATAAATACCATTGTACATAGCCCATTTTGAGTGTTGTAGGTTTCTTGTAATTATTTTGTTTTCCTTCGCTTTCCTGCTTTGGTTAGTTTAGGTGTTTTCTCTTCGTTTACTTTCGTTTTCTTTTGTTTGATTTCACTTTGTTGCTGCTTTGCTCAGGGTCCCTCTACTCTTGGCTGGGCACATCTGTGCACACAACAATCGTTCTTATTTCTTGGGGTTGTTCTATGTATTTTTTTGTCAAACTCTAATCAAGTTTTCAGAGTGGATGGTGATGATCTTCTATTAGTGTCAAATAATTTGGGTGTTTGATTCAAAGCGGATAAGCTGTTAGTTGGTCTCATTCCTGATGAATGTTGAAATCTTATATCTTTAAACATTTTAAGAATCTGGAGGTTTTTGTAGGTCCTTGGCAAAGTCTGGTTAAGTGAAAAATCTAAAATTTTGCTTTAAAGCCACTATGATTCTCAGCCCTAAGTGCGAGCTTCATTGCTTGCAGGTTGAATTAAAAGAATAAAAAAGAAACAATCAAAAGAAAAGAAACAAAAGAAGAGAAAGGAAATGTTGAAAATTAAAAAAAAAAAAAAAATCAACATATCGAGAGGTTATGAACAATTCTACCAAGGCTATGGACACCCGGCCAGCAGTAGAGCAATGTTCGGGAGAATCATAGCGACTACCTCATTGGGGCTATAGACACATGACTAGCAATGAGGCAATGTCTAAGATGCTTTTGGAGTTAGAATAAACTATGTAGCTTAACTTGATGGAGCCTAGGTTCTTGAAGCAACTGAAGGATGGGAATAAATGCAATCACACACACTTAGATTTTTAGAATACTGAAGGTTGGGTTAGCTAGTGGTTTTGATCCTTTGGTTGGGCATCTGGCTTGTTTTCCCTAGTGTGAAAATTGGAACCAGAGATTTTGGGTTAGTGATTCCAGTTTGTCATCAAATGCTCTAGAGCATTTCCCCAGCGAGTTGCCATTTGTTGTGCATTTTTTGCACACACCCTGTCATAGGTAGGGACCCCCTCATTTTGCGCCCGATGAGCTACTTCGCTCTTGTCTCATTTTGTGTGCCCCTTTTTCAAGCCTAAATTGGTCATGTGCCTCCGAACGATCAAATTCCCCTGACCAAATTCACCTACTTGAGTTTTGCCAAGTCTTTTACCTTCGCGGAGGTGCCCCTGTGGTTTCCCTTCATTTGTTCCCTCTGACTTGGCCCCTCCTCCCATGCTTCACGTTTTCCATCTTTTTTGGACTTTGGGGACAAGTTTCCCATGGATTTGGGATGTTTTTAGGATGCCTAAGTGAACTTCCAAGGTTTTTTTAAGTTTTGAGAAGTTGCAAAAATTTCCTTTTGGGACCCAGCCCTCCGTGGCCGTTTCAGGAAGTCTACCCCTCCTTGGCCATTTTGACCTTCTGTCGACAACCTCCTTCTCGTCTCCTGAAACCTAGCCCCTCCATGGTCGTTTCTGGAAGTCTGTCCCTCCTTGGCCGTTTTGACCTTCTGTCGGCCACCTCCTTCCTAGACCCTCCGTGGCTGTTTCTAGAAGTTCATCCCTCCTTGGCCGTTTTGACCTTCCATCAGCCACCTCCTTCTCAGCTCCTGGAACCCAGCCCCTATGTGGTCGTTTCCAGAAGTCTGTCCCTCCTTAGTCATTTCGACCTTCCATCAACCACCTCCTTCCCGGCTCCTGGAACCTGGCCCCTCCC
>VDFB02075321.1:453126556-453148946 GCA_007258455.2 Sequoia sempervirens
TTATATCATCAATATTTAGTTAGGATTAGGGTTAGGGTTAGGGTTAAGGTTAAGAGATATAGTTAAGGTTAGGGTTAGGTTTAGAGATTTAGTTAGGGTTACGGTTAGAGCTAATATATAGTTAGGTTTGGGGTCAGGGTTAATATTAGGATGAGAGATAGGGTTTGCATCAAATTTAGGGTTAGGGTTATCATCAAGATTAGCTTAGGATTAGGGTTCGGATTAGCATGAGGATTAGGGTTCCAATTAGGTTTAGGGTCAAGTTTAGGGTTAATAGATATAGTTATGGTTGGGGTAATAATTGGGGTTAAGGTTATCAAGATTAGGGTTATAGTTATGTTTTGAATCAAGTTTAGGGTTAGGATTATGGTTAGGTTGGGGTTAAGAGATATAGTTATGCTTAGGGTTTAGGTTAGGATTAGGTCTAGAGATATAGTTAGGGTTACAGTTAGAGTTAGAAATATGATTAATATTATGATGAGGGTTAGGGTTCACATCAAAATTAGGGTTAGGGTTAGCATTAGGATTAGGGTTATATTTAGGTTGCATTCAAGTTTAGGGTTAATAGATATAGTTAGGTTTGGGGTAATAATTAGGGTTAATGTTATCAGGATTAGGGTTATAGTTATTTTCTCGATCAAGTTTAGGGTTAGGATTATAGTTAGGTTGGTGTTAAGAGATATAGTTAGTTTTAGGGTTTATGTTAGGACACTAGTAGAATTTGGCAAATAAATGACTACATGACTAAAAAATTTAGTCACGTGACTAAAAATGACCAAATTCTGCTAATTTTTTTTGCAATTCACAAGTATAAATGACTAAATAAATGACTAATTTGGTCATCGAGTAAAATCAAAACTAAATAATTAGTCAAACAAATAAAAAAGACTAAATAAATGACTATTACTCTATTCTTTTTTCTTCTGAATTTTATCATAATCCATAGAGCTTAAGCCCCCTCATGGGACCCCTACCTAAGGAAACCATTTGGCCACCTAGGTTGCTTGGTGCACCAAAAATACCTATTGCGTGGAAGGCATTGTCTCTCAATGCAGTCTTAAGGCCTTCACATATTTTATAAAAAAAATTAACATTTACATTCTTTAACTTTTATTACTCATTGTTTTAGTGAATCATTAATGTTTTTAACTATGATTTGAAGCCAGTTTGATTTTCCTATTGTGTTAGCATGTCAAATGTATCAAAGAGCAATTGTGGTCAATTTCACTAATAAAATATGATTTAAACAATCCAATTGCATTTTGAGGGCTATCTTGAGGACACTTTCATTTCAAAAGGTCAAGTACACAACTATAAATGACTAAATAAATGACTAATTTGATCATCATAAGTGACTAATTTGATCATTGGGTAAAAAACACAATTAAATAATTAGTCACACAAATAAAAAATAGACAATATGATATTAAAGTGGATAATTAAAAAGAATATTTCAAATTGAGGGAGTGGATGGTATTATAATATAATATAATAATAATATATAATATTAAAATACAATACAATATAATATATTATCATATAATATGATATTATAAAATATATTATATTATATAGTATATTATAATATAATATGATAGTTATATAATATAGTATATAATAATATAATATTATATTATATTATAATGTAATGTAATATAATATTATAATATATTTAACAATATCTATTGTATAAAAATAAGATATTTATATTGTAATTTATTTAATGTGGAGTCCACTTTGAATTTTTAGTTCTTGCCGATAGTAGTTACTATTGCAATCATTTAATTTTGATTTTTTATGGAATCTTTTGTTGGCTGTCCAATCATATTGCAGAATTTAAGTATACTTTTTTTATGTCTATAGTTTGAATTTAAAAACTATTTTTTATATTTAAAAATTATTATTTATCTATTTTTTTATTGGTTATAGTAGTGTTAACTAATAACCCATTCTTCTCTTAGAAAAACTTAAAAAATTAAGTTGCCGTAAAAAATTTAGCTGGGACAATTATAGTTAATGTGAGAGGCTACTGGAAGCAATTTCTGGGCAAAGGACACAACGACCAAACCCCTCTAGTGGCCACCATAACCAGCTGCACCATCTTTGTTTCTTCATTCCTTCTATGATTTTTGGGCCGAATTGACTATGCCACCAAAAATAATCATGAGCCTCTCATCCCCTAGTTTGTCACCAACAGAAATACACCTCTCAAGCCCTCCATGTGCGAAGTTGCAGTTACATCTTAACTAGAAGTGCCAATACAACTTTCGTTGCTTGCCAAAACTATTTGTCTGAAGTAGTCTATGGCTTCAGACAACGATGGAAGTGGTATTAAGGTCTCAGATGGGGGTTAATCATTTATGGTTTCAAAAAGTGGTTTAGGGTTGTCATATTCATCCTAGTCTAGCAGTAGTTCAAAAACCAACATATTATTTCACCTCTATAGAGCCTCTTTGATAGTTCAACAAATTTAATTTTACATCTTTAATTTTCCTGTTCTACTAAATTTGGAGATTTTATATGAGGATATTGGGAAGAACGAATTCTTCATCCTTCTGACTTTTCTAGAAGTCGATATGATTTTTCTCTTCTACTAAATTTTAGCAATTTGACTTAAATGAATGGAAGAGGGATACAAAATAAATGGGGTTTTAAAAGTTCGTCATCCTTTAATTTATCTAAAGTTTAAGCCGATATATTCTTGCTATTTTGTTGAATTTGAGAAGTTTTTTTTAGAGATTTTGTGACGATAAGAGTAATTTTGTTGAAATGAATGGAAGTTAGATATCAGACAATGAAAATTCAGAAAGCGGCTCAGGGGAGCTTGAGAGAACCCACTACGGTAGGTGGATTTATCATCTAGGTACAAATAGTTTTGGGCATCAATTCTGCCATCTTCGTTATTTGTTGATTAAGGGAAAGTATGTGGAAATGTATAAGTGCGGCAATCCCAATAGTCATCAGGGACAAGTCAGTCTACTTTCTTCCTTTACATTTTTTTTTTGAATTATGGTTGATTCTTTTGTATTACTATAATCACATGTACAACATTATATGAATTACTCTTGAGTCTTATCTACCCTACTTCCACATCAGAATAATTCACATGCATTTGAGTTTTGAGGTTCGTCTTTCAGTGTTGCATTATAATTGAAATTTTTTGAGAAAAAATTATGCAGCTTGAGATAGAAGATTCTACAAAATTATCATGTATTATCTCCTTCATCCAATGCAACCAGGGTCTTCTATAAGAAAAGGAATTGCACAATATACTAAATATCATGCTCCTAGTTGAATTTTTTCCTTTTACAAAATTTATACAAGCCAAGATTTCTACTGACATAGTCTAAGTGGTTCTTTAAGACTGATTGGCTAACTAGTTTCCTCATATAATTTAGGCAATTTGGGTTGACAACTTAACATTCTCTCTATAGGAAGGAAATATTGAGATTCACTTCCATTAATTTTTTCATTAAAGCTTTTGGCATTTCTCTTGGGCCTTTCCTTTTTCAGCACAAATCCTTGTCATTCTATATCTATTTTTTCCATACTAATGAAGTGTCTAAAATATGCAGTTTTTGAGGCAACCTCATTACTTTGTTGTTTTTATGTATTGCTTCCTTAAATATCTATTTCAAGTTTTGAGTGGAAACTTATCAAAGATAGGCCAATAAGAAAAAAAAGGTGCAATCCCTAATTCCCCACAATAACAGTAATAGGTGTGCCTAAACTATATTCTTTCTGAGAAAACCAATGAGGATTGTTGATAGTGAATTGAGAAGAGATTGAATCACTAAGATGACTAAATTGTTAGCTCATCGTTATTTTAGTTCTCTATAGATGTTTCTCTAGATAATAAATTTTGGTTTTGGTGAGGTGAGAATAATAATTACAACTATGGGACTAGGGATAATTCAAAATTCCCGGCAAGTTAAACAAAGATGAAGTGGCAGGGACAACCTTTGTGAATTGAATAACATGGATTTGTTTAAATATACGTTATAAGATTTATTGTATTTTCTACAAACCAGAATTTCTCACCAGTTCAAGTATTGTGTTGTTGAAATTTTTGCATGCATGAAAGGTTCTCCATAGAACCATTTAAATTGTGTATACACCATAGGTCTCATTCCCCACATTTTAACTTTATTACTAATATGATAATTTATATTTCTATTGTATGACATTATCTATATTTTGAAGTTCATATGTTATTGATTTATAATACTTAATATACTACATATCATTTCATTTATTTTTTTTAAGAACAGATACTTGCCAGTATATGGGTGAGGACCACATCCCAGGTGTAGCGTAGAAAATTGGATGATCTAGGAAAAAGAGAAAATTTCATGCTTAATTTGGACCTACTTTCGAGCACTCTTAAATTAATCATCCTCTAAAACAACATTTATAGGCCCCTAAGACCCATTATTTTTTATCTCGAGGCCTATTTCACTCAAAAATCATGCAAATCATGACAAATAATACTTAATTCATTCATATATCGAAAACCCACCTCCAAAAACCACAAGTGGGACCCATTTTCCACCTTGGGTGAATGATTCCCCTCTGGTGGGACTCATTCCCCAAGGGTGGTGAATGAGTCCCTTTTGTTAAAAAATTTAATTTTGAGTGGGAAACTCACTGACTTAATTCAATTTTTTAGTGGATGTCGGCCTCTTAGGTCTAAATAATAGGAAATTAGGTGTTGATGCATATAAATATACATTTTTAGGTCATTTTCCACAATCTTTAGTCATTTTTACAAGCAAAATTCAAAATTCAAGTGTTGAATATCTTCCACAAGAAGATTCAATAATATTTCTATAGCAAAGTTGAAGCTTTAGGATAGCAAATTAGGGTTTTTGTAGGTCTTCAAGCTCACTTCTCATTCAAGATCTTTCATTGGAAAGTGTTGATCATGGATTCCTATGGAGAATCATGGAGAAATCTAAGTTGAGGAGATGCAACTAGCCATCAAATCAAGCCTAAAGACTTGTCTTCAAGGTGATTCCATCTTCCATTTTCACTCTATCTTTAGATTTAAGGTTTTCATGTCATTAATTCACATTTAAAATATTGTATGATTTCTTGTATTCAAGTCTTGCATCATTCAAGTTCCTTTAAACAATCTTATTCTAGCACATTAGAATAGGGTTTTTCCTTACTTCAGAATTTCCTAGTCTTAAACACACTTAGGGCTAGGGTTTTATGTAGATTTTATTATCTTTCCAAGGTTTAATTAGCAACTAGGGGTTTGACTAAGGTGAATCCTCCATTAGACAACCAATTAAACTCTACTTTGGAGGAGTTTTCAAATATTCAAGTCAACCCTAATCTGGGACTAATTCGCCCGGGTTGGCGAATGAGTCCTATATAGTAAAAAAGTCAACATTTTTTAGTTTTTCAGTGTTATTTTTAATTCTTTAGAGATTTCAGGTGCATGATATTTATCTAAGATTACTCTTGTTCTATTTTATTTAAATTACTAAGGCTTCTTTTGCATCTTTTTATACTTTTCTGCATATCACACTGTGTTTTCCAACACTTCTTATTTCTTAGGTTTTGCATAAATAATCAATGAATATTTTTAGTTTTGTGCATTTAAATCATTTCATTTTGGCATCTTCACATCATACTTGCATTATTTTGAGTGAAAAACCACAATTTTTGGGTTTATCTCTCTCCTTTAGGTGAAAAACCCTAATAGAGCAAGAGAGTCATAGCACAACAAAAAATGTTTGTTCATTTTGGTGAACCTGCATTTTGAACATTTCCTTTTTGATTTCCATTGCATTTTCATCCTAGGGTTAGCTTGCATCACCATTATATTAGGTTTTGTAATTGATTTTGCATCCTATGGTTTTCAAAATTGCATTAGTGAAAACATCATATAGATGTCATTATTGCACTTCATTTCATAACATCATAAAAAAAATTGTATTTGCATTAGTTATCTACATTGTACACCCCTGAAAATATAGTAAACATCCAAAAAAAAAAATTCAAAAAAATCCCTACTAGGACTCATTCGCCACCTTGGGCGAATCAGTCTTGTTGTACATGTTTTGTGCACACGCCTCGCCATAGGCAAGGACCTCCTCGTTTCACTCCCAACGGGCTACTTTTCTCCTGTCTCATTTTGTGTGCCCCTTTTTTGAGCCTAAATTGGTCATGTGCCTCTGAACGATCAAATTCCCCTGACCAAATTTACCTACCCGAGTTTCACTAAGTCTTTTACCTTCGCGGAGGTGCCCCTATGGGCTTCCCTTCATTTGTTCCTGCTAACTTGGCCCCTCCTCACATGATTCACATTTTCCATCATTTTTGGACTTTGGGGACAAGTTTCCCATGGATTTAGAATGTTTTTGGGATGCCTAAGTGAACTACCAAGGTTTCATTAAGTTTTGGGAAGTTCTAAAAATTTCTTTATGGGCCCTGGCCCCTCCGTGGATTTTTCTGGAAGTCTACCCCTCCTTGGCCATTTTGACCTTCCATTGGCCACCTCCTCCCTGGCTCCTAGAACCTGGCCCCTCTGTGGTCGTTTCTGAAAGTTTGTCCCTCCTTGGCCGTTTTGACCTTCCATTTGACACCTCCTTCTCAGCTCCCGGAACTCGGCCCCTTTGTGGTCATTTCTAGAAGTCCATCCCTCCTTGGTCATTTTGACCTTTTGTCGGCCACCTCCTTCCCGGCTCTCAAAACACGGCCCCTCCGTGGCCGTTTCTGGAAGTCTGTCCTTCCTTGGCCATTTTGACCTTCTATCAGCCACCTCCTTCCTAGCTCCCGGAACCCGGCCCCTTTGTGGCCATTTCTGGAAGTTCATCCCTCCTTGGCCTTTTTGACCTTCCGTCAGCCACCTCCTTCCTGGCTCTCGAAACCCGGCCCCTCCGTGGCCATTTCCGAGACTCTGTCCCTCCTTGGCCATTTTGACCTTCTGTTGGCCACCTCCTTCCCGGCTCTTGGAACTCAGCCCCTCCATGGCCGTTTTGACCTTCCATTGGCCACCTCTTTCCTAGCTCCTGGAATCTGGCCCCTCCGTGGCTGTTTCTGGAAGTTCATACCTCCTTGGTTGTTTTGACCTTCTATTGGCCACCTCCTTCCTAGCTCCCGGAACCCAACCCCTTCGTGGCCGTTTCTGGAAGTCTGTCCCTCCTTGGTCTTCAGGCCAGTGGTCTCAGGTCCTGAGCGGATTAGATCTAAGCGAGTTTTTGCAAGTTTTCTCTTACAACACTTCATGTATACAGGGTTCAAGAAACCTACCATGGATTCGTCAAGGAGGCCTATTGAGAAAGTTGAACAAGGAAAAGGTGCATTGCTCCTTTTACCATTCATTTTACAACCACCTTTCCTCATAGCACCCATCAACAAAGCTGGCATTAGAAGCAAACCTATGTCAGGGAAGTTAGAGAAAAACCAGAACGGGTGGCCTTGAAGGAAGCATGAGAGAGTTGTCTTACCTTTTTTCTAGATGATGATGATCTTTAAGGAAGTGTCCACCTGAATCAAGGGCAAACAATCCATTGATGTCAGGCATCGATGGGCTTGTTTGATCCAATGAAGAATGCTCCAAGTCCATCAAACAAAAGGTAGCCTTCAAGCAATTTCTGCTACACTAAAAGGGGAAACCAGCTACAAGACAAAAGTGCTATAGTGATTGGCTAGTACAAGACAAAACAGGGAAAAGACAAAAGATGTATTTTAAATTGTTGAATATTGTGGGGTAGGTGAAACCCTAGTGTAAGGAAAATCTGAGCCACTCATTGTAAATTAATCCTATCCATTCATTTGGGCTTTGGAAAACTATAAATAGGGATCCCCCCTCATTTGAAGAGGGTTGGAGAATTGATGTAAAGACATTCTGCAGCAATAGAGAGCTACATTGCATGATTTATGGGTGTTTCTCTTGAGTTTGTTCATTATGCATACATTGTTCTACTTCCCTATTAGTTTAGTTGTTAATTTCTTGAATGGAAGTGATGATGGTGTTTGTTGTTATAGTATTTGATGAATTTTCAGCTCATGCTTTTGTGGTTTGTTGATGATGAATCACTTTGTAAAGCTAGTTTGAGCTATTTGACATTGTTGCAACTAACTTCTATTGTGTGTTTATGAGGTGAATGCACAATCTGGAAGTTTGTAGTCCTTAGAAGATTGCACTGATTTTGTGTAGCTGTAGGTTCTCTTGGTCAAACAAAACTTAGTTTTAGGAAGTTTTTCTACTGTAGCAGCTCCACCATTGTTACTGTTTATTCATAGTTTTAGGTCTAGGAACTCGTCCTCTTCCCTTCCCTTTTGACTTTTCTTTTAATAGTGACTTAGGAAAGGTTCATTGCACACTATAAAGCCAAATTTGAAGCTAAAGTGGAGTTCCAGACTGTTGTCCTGAACCTGTAGCAATCCTGCAACCATCTTCCCATCCAAAAAACTCCATTTACAAACCCAACTTCCCACACTTTGTAACTCATTCGTAAGTCCACCTTGTGATTCCAACAAATCACATGAAACATCTAAGATATTCCAAGCACTGTCAAGACTTGACACCTGGGAGAACTTGGGGTGATTTTCAACAACTCATTGTTGAAGGTTTCCTTTCAAGAGAGATGATGCACCTACACATTACCTATGTTGAGAAGCACATAAAAAAAACATCAACAAAACTGGCGCTAGAGGGAGGGCAGACAGGTTGAGGCTACAAAGCTGAAAGTTGGAAGTTGAAAAGAGAACCTTCAAGAAGAAATCTGAGATAAAGAGATCTCTTTTAATGCTGAAACATAAAATCAAAAAATTCTGAAGGCAAAAGGGGCTAAGTTGAAATGGAGTGGCATTTGCAAATTAACATCACTCAGCTGCATGCAGATCTAAAGAAGAGATTGAAGAAAGCATTGCAGCAATTCACATCAACAGACAAGTGCAGGATTCATTGCACTAGTAGACACAATGAATTGCAGTGTCTAACATTCTTGGAGAGAGTTGAAAGAGTCTTGCAAGGAGAAATTCCCTTTTGGGAAATATACCAGCCCTTGGCCCCTGGAGACCCATAGGAAGAATTGAAAACCATGGCATCCAAGGAATTCAAGGATTTGATCTAGGAACATTTGAGCAGCAAAGACAAACCAAGATTGGAGGAAATATTGATGTCTAGTTGGTGTAGATTTCATAATGCACTCCACTTTGAATTCACTTGCTCGTCATGCACAAACATCATCGCTCAATCCAAGGGTTGTTCAGAAAATTTGGAACAGCTAACTGTCAAGGAGGATGAGTCACCCCATGAGGCCAAAGAGTTTTCAACATCCGTAGGATAGCACATCGAAGAGGAACCAAGGGATTCGACACAAACTTGTGCTGGGACAACGAACATCAAAGCTAAAAATGAAAAGGAAGGAGTTGATTTCTGTAGGACAGTGGAAAGTTGTGATGAAAATTTAGTCGAGAGAGTTGGAAAGCCTTTCCTTTATCAAAAAAGAGCAATCCTCCAATCCGAAAGAAGAAACATTGGAATTTGAGGATGGATCAACAAAGTCTACAATAGTGTATGCTAGAGTAGCCAATGAAAATGTTGAAAATCAGAAAAAGGAAGAGGTTGATAGCTTCAGAACAACGAAAAATGATGATGAAGGCATAAGTGAAATCAAATTAGAGGATCTCCCCTTCGTAACTGATAGTGATCAAGAATCTGAAAATGAAGTTTTGGAGGAGTGGGAACAAATATTTGCCATGGTTGTCTACCATCAAGCTTCTTTTTTAAGTAATGATGAGAACCCAGTAGCGGAAAGATATGACCAGCTCATCTCCAGATTAGCAAAGGATTGGTCAGAGCTAAAATACCAAGTGGATTTGGAAGTGCTACTACTGCCGAATTGGTGCAGACTTCATGATTCATCGCTTTTGGAGTTCACATGCGAACTGTGCCAAGAAGTTATCAAGCAAGTCAAAGAACAAGCAAGGCAGCCAAGCACACCACTTCCTGTATTTGCTTCAAGGATGGAACATGAGGATCAAGAGCCTGAGTGAAGTGACAACCTAGCTGAAGGTATTCCTCAAGAGGATGTTGGGACAACAATAGAAGAAGTACAATAATACAATTTCGAGCTTCCAAGCGATGAATTAGATCAAATAGGAATGTTGTCCACAAGTCATCAAGAATTTATTCCCCTTGAAGAGCATTTGTGCACTATGGAGGATGGGCTTTATGGTGAATCCTTGGAGGGAGATTGCATAGTGATTTTTGGTCCCCTTGATGGGCTGCCATCAATTGATGAATTCTTTCCATTGAGAGCTATACTACAAAGGTATGCTCATGCTGAGGAAGAGCACATCCCAGAAGATGGTAGCGATGAAGACATACTCCTTGAGCCTCCAAACAGTGATGCACTAGAGTTTTTGGATTGGGAGAGGGGTTCCTTCTCCGTCTACAATGATAGTGATACATGAATAGAAAAAGGAAGAAGATAAAGATGGAGGTGTTTTGATGGCTGCCAACAAATATAACGAGCTTGGTCAATTGCAGGCTGCAACTAATGGTCCTTCTGCCTCAATCCTTGTAGACTTTCCTTCACAATGGGAGAGCTTCAATGAAATAGATTCGTGCATGTCATCATCCCATGACATTGAACATCACAAAAATCAAGTTAACACTTGGGAAGGGAAATGGGACAGCATGCTACCACCTAAGGATAGCTACCAAGCGGGCACCAAGATTATAGATGATCAACAACCTGGCGAGGTGTTCCTCCTTCAAGAACAACCAACTAGGACTGCAAATCCTTCACATGGCTTGGAAGAGGTGTCCGCTGCCCCATTTTCCTAGCCCTACCCCTTCCCAAGACCAAATATGTTGCACCCTCCACTGCGCCCACTCAAGGCTACTAATGCAACAATTGACGATGCAGTGCTCATTCTCGACTGTCAAATGCTACCACATCTGCATGATGACATCCAGGTTCTATCCTTCCTTAATCCTATGAATACTTATTGCTGCATGTTTCATTTTGATTATGGGAATGAGGGAAGGAAAACTTGCTTATGGATCAACCATGGGTTCAACGAATCGCCTCAATTACTAATTTTTCATGATGACGTGATTGAATTTGAATGCTGCTATATGGAACTTTATTTTTCTGAACATAAAGATAAATCTGCATGGTTAAGCACGATTACCATCACCTGCTTTCTTATGCATGTATTACAAAATCCAATCAGTGTGAGTGTCAGTTTTCCTTTCCTAAATGTCGTGCCTTATAAATACCATTGTACATAGCCCATTTTGAGTGTTGTAGGTTTCTTGTAATTATTTTGTTTTCCTTCGCTTTCCTGCTTTGGTTAGTTTAGGTGTTTTCTCTTCGTTTACTTTCGTTTTCTTTTGTTTGATTTCACTTTGTTGCTGCTTTGCTCAGGGTCCCTCTACTCTTGGCTGGGCACATCTGTGCACACAACAATCGTTCTTATTTCTTGGGGTTGTTCTATGTATTTTTTTGTCAAACTCTAATCAAGTTTTCAGAGTGGATGGTGATGATCTTCTATTAGTGTCAAATAATTTGGGTGTTTGATTCAAAGCGGATAAGCTGTTAGTTGGTCTCATTCCTGATGAATGTTGAAATCTTATATCTTTAAACATTTTAAGAATCTGGAGGTTTTTGTAGGTCCTTGGCAAAGTCTGGTTAAGTGAAAAATCTAAAATTTTGCTTTAAAGCCACTATGATTCTCAGCCCTAAGTGCGAGCTTCATTGCTTGCAGGTTGAATTAAAAGAATAAAAAAGAAACAATCAAAAGAAAAGAAACAAAAGAAGAGAAAGGAAATGTTGAAAATTAAAAAAAAAAAAAAAATCAACATATCGAGAGGTTATGAACAATTCTACCAAGGCTATGGACACCCGGCCAGCAGTAGAGCAATGTTCGGGAGAATCATAGCGACTACCTCATTGGGGCTATAGACACATGACTAGCAATGAGGCAATGTCTAAGATGCTTTTGGAGTTAGAATAAACTATGTAGCTTAACTTGATGGAGCCTAGGTTCTTGAAGCAACTGAAGGATGGGAATAAATGCAATCACACACACTTAGATTTTTAGAATACTGAAGGTTGGGTTAGCTAGTGGTTTTGATCCTTTGGTTGGGCATCTGGCTTGTTTTCCCTAGTGTGAAAATTGGAACCAGAGATTTTGGGTTAGTGATTCCAGTTTGTCATCAAATGCTCTAGAGCATTTCCCCAGCGAGTTGCCATTTGTTGTGCATTTTTTGCACACACCCTGTCATAGGTAGGGACCCCCTCATTTTGCGCCCGATGAGCTACTTCGCTCTTGTCTCATTTTGTGTGCCCCTTTTTCAAGCCTAAATTGGTCATGTGCCTCCGAACGATCAAATTCCCCTGACCAAATTCACCTACTTGAGTTTTGCCAAGTCTTTTACCTTCGCGGAGGTGCCCCTGTGGTTTCCCTTCATTTGTTCCCTCTGACTTGGCCCCTCCTCCCATGCTTCACGTTTTCCATCTTTTTTGGACTTTGGGGACAAGTTTCCCATGGATTTGGGATGTTTTTAGGATGCCTAAGTGAACTTCCAAGGTTTTTTTAAGTTTTGAGAAGTTGCAAAAATTTCCTTTTGGGACCCAGCCCTCCGTGGCCGTTTCAGGAAGTCTACCCCTCCTTGGCCATTTTGACCTTCTGTCGACAACCTCCTTCTCGTCTCCTGAAACCTAGCCCCTCCATGGTCGTTTCTGGAAGTCTGTCCCTCCTTGGCCGTTTTGACCTTCTGTCGGCCACCTCCTTCCTAGACCCTCCGTGGCTGTTTCTAGAAGTTCATCCCTCCTTGGCCGTTTTGACCTTCCATCAGCCACCTCCTTCTCAGCTCCTGGAACCCAGCCCCTATGTGGTCGTTTCCAGAAGTCTGTCCCTCCTTAGTCATTTCGACCTTCCATCAACCACCTCCTTCCCGGCTCCTGGAACCTGGCCCCTCCCTAGCCATTTCTGGAAGTCTGTCCCTCCTTAGTCATTTTGACCTTCCATCAGCCACCTCCTTCCTAGCTCCTGGAACCCAGCCCCTCTATGGCCATTTCCAGGACTCCATCCCTCCTTGGTCATTTTGACCTTCTGTTGGCCACCTCCTTTTCGGCTTTTGGGACCCAGTCCCTTCGTGGCCATTTTCGGGACTCTGTCCCTCCTTGGTCATTTTGACCTTCCGTCGGCCACCTCCTTTCCAGCTTTGGGACGCGACCCCTCCGTGGCCATTTTCGAGACTCCGTCCCTCCTTGGTCATTTTGACCTTTCGTCGGCCACCTCCTTCCCAGCTCCTAGAACCTGGCCCCTTCATGGCAATTTCTAGAAATTCATCCCTCCTTGGTCATTTTGACCTTTTGTCAGCCACCTCCTTCCTGGCTCCTGAAACCCGACCCCTCTATGGCCGTTTCTAGAAGTTTGTCCCTCCTTGGCCATTTTGACCTTTCGTCAGCCACCTCCTTCCTGGCTTTCGAAACCTGGCCCTTTCGTGGCCATTTTCGGAAGTTCGTCCCTCCTTGGCCGTTTTGACCTTCCGTCAACCACCTCCTTCCCGGCTCCCAGAACCTGGCCCCTCCATGGCCATTTCTGGGAATTTGTCCCTCGGTCATTTTGACCTTTCGTTGTCTGCCTTCTGCTCAGACTTCCAGAACCTAGCGTCTTTGTGGTCATTTTTCCTTCCTTTTTTCTGCCATCCTTCCACCCTCTGGCGCCCACACCCCTGAGGCACGCATTAATGTTTATGGCCCAAATGAACTCCAAATATGAATAATAAGATCTTTTGATGATGCATGGATAGATCTAACAGGGATTTTGCAGGTTTGCACTTACAACACTTCATGTGCACAAGATTCAAGAAACCTACCGTAGGTCCGTCAGGAAGGCCCATTGAGAAAGTTGAACAAGGAAAAGGTGCATTTCTCCTTTCACCATTCATTTTACACCCACCTTTCCTCGTAGCACCCATCAACAAAGCTGACATTAGAAGCGAACCTATGTCAGGGAAGTTAGAGACAAACCACAACGAGTGGCCTTGAAGAAACTATGAGAGAGTTGTCCTACCTTTTTGCTAGATGATGATGATCTTTAAGGAGTTGTCCAAACAAGTCAAGGGAAACCAATCCATTGATGTCAGTCATCGACAGGCTTGTTTCATCCAATGAAGAATGTTGCAAGTCCATCAAACAAAAGGCAGCCTTCAAGCAGTTTCTGCTACAATAAAAAGGGAAATCAGCTACAAGACAAAAGTGCTACAGTGATTGGTCACTACAAGACAAAAAAGGGAAAAGACAAAAGGGTAAGTGTACCAAGATGGTCGCACTTTTGTGGCCAAACAAGAAAAAAATAGAACATAACGTGTTCGCATTATAATGCGTTCGCGTTATTTCTTTTTAAAAGAAAAAAAAAAAGCAAATCCAAATATCATTTCTCATTTCGTTTTTTCTGTGTTTTAGCTCCGCCCGCGGCCAAAAACCTTGTTATACGCGCTCGCATTCTTGGAGAGGTGATTTCTTCAAAATTCATCAAGAGCAATTGGATTTCTTCACAAGTATGGCGCCACGACGACGAAGAGATGCAAGAGGTAAGTATTGTTTGGTATTTGTTTTGAATTTGTTAGTTTTAAATTGATTTTGATTGTTTTAGTTTAGAAATGAATGTTTTTTTTTTTAATTTGTAGGAAATCCTCAACAAGAGGAGGAAAATCCTCAACCAAATCAGCCTCAACAACAAAATCAACCTCCCGACATTCTCTCAATACCTCTGGCACTCAAAGAAAATTTGAGAGTGAAATGAAAACAATAGAAAAGAAGTTGGGGATCTTATTAGTAGGTTGAGTGATCAAAATTCTTCAACACGGAAAGAATACATCTAGCGAGATTCATTGAGGATTTGTTAAAAATGTAGATGCAATTACCCAACAAATATACGGATGGCAAAATAGGAAGGCAAGTGAGGGCATATCTGAGACAAATTATCATATAAACAAGTAAAAGCTTTAAAAATTACTAAAATGATTTGTGCTCTCTATTCACTTACCCTAAAAAAATCAAAATCTCACCCTCAATGCAAAGAGGTTTCCTATTCATTGGTTGCCACCACCAAGAGATTAGGAACCATTTTTATGACAGATGGTATATGGTCTTTGATTACCCACCGTGCAATAACTGTGAAGTCCCCCAATATTTTATTAGGAAATTATATTGTGAGTTTGTATTGAACCAAATCCTGAATTATTTTGATATGAGGGAGTTTCAGGGGAGAGGTGGGGGGTCAGCACAAGATAGGCCCGGTGCATAGCCAAATCCTACACGACAGGGGAGACGACGTCTCGCTAGGTTGCCTCGTGAGTAGATTGCGATGCCTGTAGTTGCAAAGGAGAGTGCTGATGTAGAGACTTTGCAGGCGATCACATCCTTGACTTGGAGTGTCATCCACCACACTAGCCCCATTGTACAGCGCAATCCAGGGGAGTCTTCAGGTGGTGGCCTTCGAGGCCATGTGTGTCGATCTTGCGGAGCCACTTGTTCGTATGACCCTACCGGCCCTCAGGAGGGTGCTATGCAGGATCCATATGCTTCTACGCAGCCTGATCCATATGCATCTATGGGGATGGAGAGGGCGGTGACATTCTACATGATGCATATGGTATTGACAATCAGGTAAAATTGAACATGTTCATTGAATTTAGTTTATTAAATTTTGATTGTGAAATGCAAGATTAACTAATTTAGTTTTATTATTTTAATAAAATTGTAGGGTCCTGTTGACCTGGGTACACCATCAATCTACTTATTTTTGCAGTACACCTATCAGTGGGGTATGTAAAGTTATTAAACAATTATAAATTTATTACATGTGTTAATAGCATTGTTTTACGAATGGTATTTTAATATGTGATTTTGGATGTTGAATAGGGTGTTGTTGGAGGTTTCAAGAAACACCTCTGAGTGTGAGTAGATTTGCTCAAACTTTCACTAAGGTAATATAGAATAAAGAGAACTTAAAGTTAATGAATTCTAAGTTTAATCTAGATTTGTGTATATATAGTCATAAGAGTATATGGGTTCACTAGGTTATTATTTGAAATCTTTTAAGAATGGTCCTACCATGATTGTTTGTCTTAGAATTCCTACACTAGCAAGCTATATATAATAAAAATTTAACATGGAACTGACAAAGGTAGAGCTACATTCTACTCCATCCTATATATTTTTTTGTGATGTCAACGTAACCAAGAATAAGACTATGGATGTCCTACATGATGTCAATGTAACCAAAAATAAAACTTCTATCCTTGACCCTATCTATCAACCAAGACTCCTTCAATATCTCCTAGATGCTTGGAGATGCTTAAGACTAGGTCAAAATACCCTATATTCTCTTCATTTGTTGCATAGCTCATCAAGTTTCCCTATATGTTCTCTAACTAATCATGATTGCATGGAAAGAAGTTATAAGTACTCATTAAACTCTCAACTATTGGAGCCTCCTCAAACTTTCCCATAGGACATGGAAAATGCTTAGAAATGATTAAATTTCCTAATAGGGTGTGGGAGATCTTTTAGGAAAACATTTGACACTAATTTGATCCATTGAATTCTTCTTCATTCTTATATATTCCTCAAATATACCTTGCAATACCCCTATCATACCTAAATCTACTACATTCATGTCCTTGTTAGCTAGCATGTAGGTGATATGGTATGGTCCATGAATTTTTATGTCTTATTTTTTCATTTTTCTATACAGTCCTCTTTTATCTCACTACTAGGTCCTCACATAAAAAGAAAAGAAAAACATTACTTCTCTTTCTCATCTAAGGCCCATAAGGTTTTAAACCCCTTAGATGCAAGGATTCAAAGCACATCAACCATGTGGTACAAATGACTAAATCCCAAAGACGATTTGTAGCAATGAAAGAGTTTGGAAAGGTAGAGAGAGCTACACTGGTGACTCAAGAGAAACTTCAGCTTTCAAAAACAAAGCCAATTAGGCTAGCAGACATGTGGATCATGACAACATTTGGTGGAAGAGGAAGAAAGATGACTAGAAGTCTGGAGGCCCACCATACTGGATTTTGATATTCAACCATGAGAGCAAAAGAGAGAGTTGATATCATGTATCAAAACGTGTAACATGCATTCTTCCGACCAATGGATAAAGGAAGTTATTACTTTTCTTCATTTTCATTTGCACAACCATATCACGTGGAACCATGAAGACAAGGATGTCCGATTTATGTGGAGTAATGGATTATGGTCCAAACTACAAGAGGGCAAGAAGGTCAATGTAGTCTTGATGAATGATAGAGAAGAGGGGGTTGGTCGAGGACAAACCAAGGCACCTAGTCATGAGTAGGACTATAAGTTAGATTGGTGAAGCAAAGCACCAAGGAGGGTCACCCACAAGGAAAGGCCTAGAAGCGGTACATACAAGGCTCCTTCACCTGCTCCTCTTCCTCTTATTTGAACCTCCCAGTCCTCTACCGGTTATATCCACCTCTTGTAGATGTTTCCTCCATGCTCTATGAGTTTGACTCCTTGGTTTCTTTGGTCATTGCCTCTGTAGTAACCACCATACTGTCTGCCCCAGTCTCTTCCTTTGCCTTTGCCCATAGAGTACGATCTTGCTTCCTCTTACTCCTCTCTTCAATCTTTAATGCCAATTGATAACATTGGTGCACTGTTTTTGGGGCTTAAGAGAACCATCTCCTCTTGAATGTTCCACTTCAAACCGTTGAGATACCTTGCCACCTTGATACTTTCATCCTTTGTGACATTGGACCTCATGCAAAGTCTTTGAAACTCCTCAGTATAAGAACTCATCTCCTGATCTCTTTGCCTCAAACTCTGTCTCCTCTTATGCAACTGAATTCCATAGTCTTCAGGTAGGTATGCTTCTTTCACCTTGGCAACCATTCCCTTCCAAGTAGAGATAGGTTGCTTTCCTTCCTTCTCCCTCACTATCTAAATGAATTTCCACCAAGTTAAGGCAGAACCTCTTAGTCTTGATTTAGCCACTTTACCTTTTGTGCCTCAGTGACTCCATCACACTCAAAATGGTTTTCCATTCCCTCTATCCAATCCATAACTAAATCAGCCTCCATCTTTCCACTAAAAAATGGTACTCCTTCAAGTGTTTTTCCACTCAAAGCCTTCAATGCTTTCAAGAAGGGATACTCCTTCAATATAGGTTCAGGTTCAGGGATTCTATCCTCCTTTGCAACCTCTTCTTCTTTTTCTATTCTTCCATCAAACTGCATAACATTCAGTGCTTGCTCAAGTTGGTCTAACTTTTCTCTCAATACCCTATTGTCTTCCTCTATTTCTTCAACCCTCTTGGCCAACTCAGCATTTGTCACCATGATGCTAGAACAACTAGACTCTTTCTCTGACATACAAGATCAATCCCAAATCTTTTGCTTGCTCTAATACCAATCTGATAGGGAGAGGGGTTGGAGGAATCAATCACTGATTCCTGCTCTAGGCCTTTCCTTGTAAGACCTCCTTGGTTCTTTGCTTCACCAATCTAACCAATAGGTCCCTACTCATGACTAGGTTCCCCTGGTTTTTCTGACCAACCCCTCTTCTATCACAAACTCCAACCACCAAGTCCACCTTGGTTCATTGCCACAACTCTTCCTTAACCTTTACACTATACTAAAGACCAATCTTCTTCAACACTCCATCAACTCTTGCAGGGGTAGTGATAAGTCTTAAAAGGCTTCAAACTATCCTCCAAAGGTGTTTGAACAACCTCCAAGACTTCAACTTCCCATCACTCTCACCAATCCTTTAGCTAGGGTTTGAAAGGCTAGTAGCCCTTGAGCCCCTATTAGGTCTCCTTCATCGACAAAACAGGTTAGAACTCACAAATCTCAAAAGGACTTCCCAATTTTTTTCCAAGGTTCTTGGTTCACATGGACAACACTCAAAGATTCTTGAGGTATCAGTCTTCCACTGTCCGTACAAAGCTCAAACATGAAATGGAGCAAAAACTAGGGTTTTAAGCCTTCCCTTGACAGTTAGCAAACTTCCAATTTGTTTACACACCAAATGGACAGATGGAGCCTCCTCCTTCATGTAGTAACAAGGTAACACACCACCCTACCTCCTCCAAGAAGAAAATCCTCAATGGCTCAGCACCCCTACAAGACTTGTGACCTGCACAACAAGTTTTTCCTAGCCGGACCTGCACTGGCTCGCCTAGGGCATCACTTTGCTAGCAACTCTTGCACTCAAACAAAACCTACCAACTAACATATGTACAATCATGGTGTATAGGAACTTTTTCCAAAAGTCTATACGGTTTGTACTATGGAAAAGTGCTCTAGCACCCCATTTACTCAACACTGCCTGTTTCAGGCCAACAAGCACAAAGAAACCAAAATATTTACAAAGAGACAAGAAAATGATTGAAAGAACTATCTAAAGGCTACAAAAAACTTGTACTAGAGTTATTCTACATCCTACACACAACACAGAATCAGATTTAATCCATTAGAGCCTTCTTTCAGACCAAAAAATAGAAAATTTCACTCAAAAAACTATTTTCCTTCAATTTCCAACAAAACAATCCATACAAACGTACTTTCAACCTTGCACAAAGGTCAAGGAAACCTTTAAATATGCTTTCCCAACAATTATTTTTGCAATGTTCCCTTCTTGGCCACTCAAACACAAAAGGAGCTTGTTTTTTGCAAAAAATGTCAATAATTGCAAAAACCTCCATTCCTAAACTTTGGACTAGAACCTTTTTGTTTCTCACCCATGGTCAACATGACCTTATTAGAAAACATCATTCCAACCACAAAAATTCCTGAAGGCATACATCTAAGTCATAAACTCATTCTATACTTCCACATTTTGCCTAGTGTGCTCTCTATTGCTTCCTAGGTGCTCCTACACCAATGAAATTAAGAAAGAACAACAAGAGAGGAATAGGAAAAATAAAATCAATACATAGTTTCAATGATTTGTCAAGTGAGTAAGAGAGCTATGGGAGCAAACTCATCTAAAATATTTTGAACTAGAGTTTTATATACCATTTAGAGAGCTTGGTTTTCATGGAGTTCCTTTCAAATCCTCTACTTTTATTGTTCCTATGGTAAATTTTTTGGTAGAGTTGGTGGAATTACCTTTCTTAGTAATCACTATTAGTGAGATTGAGATTGTTGACCTTGAGAGAGTAGGACTTGGGAAAAAGTGATTTGATATGGCTATTGTTTTCAAATAATTAAAGTGAGATGTATTCCATATGTACGCCATTCCTGAATCTTCACTTGATGGCATCAAGGAATGGATGAACTCCATGGTTATAAATTATTATGAAAGTAGAATGAACTTGAACTAGCAACCAATTTGTAAGACTATTACTGATGATCTAGATAAATTTATTGAAGATGTTGGTTGGGAATTTTTGAATATGGAAGCTAGTGATTTTGATTATGATAATTCAGAAGAGTCGGATCAAGGATATGAACCCTCTAATGTAGAAGAGGAATCATAATTAGATTTCATACAGCCACCATCAAGAGTGTTACAAGCCAATCAACAAGATGGAGGGAATTCTTATATAAGGATAATTTTCAATGTTGCAGGTACCAGCTTTAATGCCAACTACTGGCAACATTGAAATTCCTAGTATTTATGTTAAGAAAATTTCCTTTAGATGCAAGGATTCAAAGCACATCAACCATGTGGCTTAATTTGCATATATAGTTGTACCATGATGTTCACTATGCATTCCTCTACTCTTTGGACTGTCAAATGTGCCTTGCCTTGTCATTGATCACCATCATATTCTCCTTTTCATGATTATTTTCTCTATCATCTTTGGTATAAACACTTGACTATTATATTGAACTCAATTGAGGAATCTTAAAAATCATAATGATAGGCCAAAGAAAGAATATTCAGTCTTTTCATGGTAAAAGGATACCTCAATTTAATCACTGTCATCCTCAAAAGGTTAATTCCATTGTCAAACATTTATTGCATATCTTAAACTATGGCAAGCGTTTAATAAGGGTTTTGAAGAATAGGCCCTTGACAAGTTAGCTCCATCATTTTTTATTGTCGCTATATCTTTATTTAGCTCTTACTCCATTCCTTGCAACAGTGATACTTGGATTTGTCATACTTAACTCAGTTGGCTACTATCAAAGCTCCTTTTGACTAGATCATCTCTTTTTCTCATATTGGTTGTCATATTTTACATTGTGTTTTGACACTTTTTCACTTCAAATTTGTCCTAAAGGGTCTTTTATTTTTCAATGTGATTGTTCCAGGTTATTACTTTTAAAAAAATTGATAATCATATTGTTGGTTACATTGCATTACACATCATTCAAACTCAAAGCATTACTTCAAATTCGATAACTATTTTGTGATTGAATAATTTGTTGTTTTATTTTCAGATGTTGGTGAGAGAAACACCACCAAACGTAACAAGGGCAATGGATATCAGTGTTTCTACTGCAATACAATCCTCAATGGCTCTGATAGGGGAGGTATGAGGAAAATTACTAAATTTCAATTTACATTCGTTGTTATAGATGAACTAGTTCTAGTGAAAAATCAAACCATTATTGATTCGTAGTTTACTTCCTATTCAGATGGTTTATACAGGGCTCGAGCACACCTGAGCATCAGCGTGCAAATATTTCCATCGAGGAGAGTGATCGTCAAATGGCTGTAAGTGATTAAATTTTGTTAAATATATTAATTTTTATAATGTAATTTCTATATATTAATGTCTTTACTTCTTATTGTAACAGTTGAAACTTGACCAGGAGCTAAACACTAGGAGGAGCAGCAGGAGCACTCCTCAACAGAAACGGGTGACAGATTTATCGCCATCAGGTCGGCCAAGAAAGGGAAATAAAATTGTATTTGAACCAGAGCATGGAGAGAAATGAATTTTGAATGTAGAGCCCTTTGTTGTATGCCTACATGGCAATTTTCTACATATTTTGTATTTGATATATTTGACATTGTATGCCTATATGGCATTCTCGTAAGCCTATATGGATTTTTTGTAACTATATTTTATACTTATATTGACATATATTGATGTACATGCGTACATGGCTATTTGATCAATACAAATCTTTTTTATTGATGGTGTCCATATTTGCATTATAAATTCATGGTTCAATAGATATGAGTTACATATATTCAAGTGTATACTTTACAAGTTACGCACATATACTTTTTGACTTACATTGGAACATCGAAAAGTGTGAAAATTTGTGTTTGGAAGTCAAACGTAAGCCAATTTTGCAATTCTCGGTTCTTGCATACTCGATCTTATGGACTTATTCCTTCCTAGCACATATTGTGAATATTTCTCATTTGGTGCAGAAGACAAATTCCTCATTTTGAACCACTGTTTT
>VDFB02075321.1:453149046-453233248 GCA_007258455.2 Sequoia sempervirens
TCTCTCACCTTTCCTACACTCTAACTTTCTCCAACCCTCGCCCACACTCTCTAACCCTCTCTCCCACCCTATCCCACCCTATCCCATGCTCTCCGACTCTCTCCCACGCTCTCCCACCCTCTCTCCCACCCTCTCTCACTCTTGAGTAACTCTCTTCCACCCTCTTCAACTCTCTCCCACACTCTCCCATCATCTCTCCCACCCTCTCCCACTCTCAAATAACTGTCTCCCACACTCTTCCACTCTCCCACCCCTATCCCACTCTCTCAAGCCCTCTCTCCAACTCTCTCCCCCACTCTCCAACCAACTCCAACCCTATCTCCTACTCACCCACTCTCTCCAACCCTGTCTCCCACACTATCCCTCCCTATCTCCCACTCTGCCACTCTCTCCCATGCTCTACCACGCTAAACCCTCTCCCACTCCCACCCTATCTCCCATAAGCATACATACATGACACACTAGTATACATACACATACAAACATACAAACATATCAACAAACATTCAATAAAGTGGCATTTAACTAAAGGAAGACATAATGCGAGCGTGGTATTTGTTGCTAGTAATGCTCCTCGAAGAGGGAAAATGTCAAAAGCAAAACATAATGTGAGCGCGTTAAAAAATGCTCACATTATATTTTGCATTGGAAATCCCTGAGCCTTAGCTTTGGTATTTGCCTTGGAATACCAACCCAAAGGCTTGGAGGGCATTCCCAAAGACCAAAGACGTGTTTTTTCCAAATTCAACAAATTTTCACATAATCGGTTCGTACTCGCCATCAAGATTGCATCTGGTTCAATATCAAGAAAATCGAAGACATGGGTAATGTTAGGTTCTTTATTAGCTTTCCAACGATGTAATTTTTTTCACTTTCTAACAATGTTAAGCCTTTCATCCATAATTTCTTTTGTTTGTATGTCCATTTTTCTTCAAAAAGCAGTGTTTGGTATTTTTTTCGCTATAAATTAACCGTTCATCAAAATTTGAAATGAATTACATTTTTAGAAACTAGACTCCATTCTACAATTTTAAAAAAAAAAAATTTAAAAAAATCTATTAGTTTCAAAAAAATTTAGGGGAGCACGGCCAAAATTCTGCTTTTTAGGAAGTTCCCACTTAGAAAATTAATAAAAAATCAAATATTCATTAAAAAATTATCAGAAAATATCCAGTCCTTACTGCATACTATTATCTAACTTCTGACTGGAGCGATTTTAAAAATACTACAAAAAAGTCCACCGTGCTCGGGTCACACAAGAGTTGCTATGTTATGTTTTTCTGAAAAAAACAACAACAATTTGTGTGTGTCCCTCTTTTGAACCCCTTAATCTCAACCATTTTCAAAATAAATTAGTAGTTTAGAAAGTAGACCCAGAGCACTACGGTCCTTGTTTTTGTTCCATCAAAAAAATTTGAGTGTAGCTATCCTCAATTTCACGTCCAAGGTTAGTATTTCCTGATTTCAGAAAAAAAGTGGCCACTTAAGCCCCTTTTTTGGGAACCATCTTGGTACACTTACCCAAAAGATGTATTTTAAATTGTTGAATATTGTGGGGTAGGTGAAACCTTAGTGTAAGGAAAATCTAAGCCACTCATTGTAAATTAATCCTAGTCATTCATTTGGGCTTTGGAAAACTATAAATAGTGGTCCCCCCTCATTTGAAGAGGGTTGGAGAATTGATGTAAAGACATTCTGCAACAATAGAGAGCTACATTGCATGATTTATGGGTGTTTCTCTTGAGTTTTTTCATTATGCATACATTGTTCTACTTCCCTATTAGTTTAGTTGTTAGTTTCTTGAATGGAAGTGATGATGGTGTTTGTTGTTATAGTATTTGATGAATTTTTAGCTCATGCTTTTGTGGTTTGTTGATGATGAATCACTTTGTAAAGCTAGTCTGAGCTATTTGACATTATTGTAACTAACTTCTATTGTGTGTTTATGAGGTGAATGCACAATCTAGAAGTCTGTAGTCCTTAGAAGATTGCAATGATTTTGTGTAGCTGTAGGTTCTCTTGGTCAAGAAAAACTTAGTTTTAGGAAGTTTTTCTACTATATCAGCTCCACCATTGTTACTGTTTATTCATAGTTTCAGGTCTAGGAACTTCCCCTCTTCCCTTCCCTTTTGAATTTTCTTTTAATAGTGACTTAGGAAAGGTTCATTGCACACTATAAAGCCAAATTTGAAGCTAAAGTGGAGTTCCAGACTGTTGTCTTGAACCTGTAGCAATCGTGCAACCATCTTCCCATCCAAAAAACTCCATTTACAAACCCAACTTCCCACACTTTGTAACTCATTCATAAGTCCACCTTGTGATTCCAGCAAATCACATGAAACAACTGAGATATTCCAAGCACTATCAAGACCTGACACCTGAGAGACCTTGGGCGATTTTCAAAAAATTGTTGTTGAAGGTTTCCTTTCAAGAGATATGATGCACCTACGCATTACCTGTGTTGAGAAGTGCATATAAAACACATCAACAAGTCCCAGTAAAAATTATGCATCATTGTTTTTAGCATCCAGTTTCTTATTTTTAAGCTCTTGTTTGCATTAGTTACTTTTCTAATTTTGTTCAGTTAATCTCTATTATATTAAAGTCATTAGCATAAGTATAATTTTCTTTCATGGCATTTATGGATAGCCTTAGATTTTTGCAAGTTTCATTTTCAGCATTAGTTCCTAGTCCTTTTAGACCAAATTCATTAATAAATGCAAACACAAAACAATAAACATCAAGCCAAATTTTGCATACAATGCTTCAATTTAGAAACACTATCTCAATCGAATAGGTAGCAAAAGGACCATTGTTGATAAAGTTTATGCTCTTAATGTGTGTTGTGTGAATTTCCTTGATAGATTATGTTGATAAGTCACAAATTAAATCCATTTCCTTATCCATTTGAGGATTTGATAATACAAAAAAGAAACTACTCGATGTAATTACTTTGCCTATTACAGTCACAGTGGCTACTTTGCAAACTCCTATTCATGCCATGCCTTATGATCTTTCATATAATCTTATTTTGGTAAAACCATGGATTCATGAGATGAATGCAGTGCCTTCGACCCATCATCATATGATAAAATATTTCTATATCAACAAAGTTTATCAAGTTGAAATGGACCCTGAGCCTAAAAGTTGCTTAAAACTCAAAAAAGGAACAAGTCCTATAAGTAAATTAATTCGAACATCTAAAATTGAGCCTCTTGAGACCCACACATAAGAAGAAGAACCTATTTCTAAATTGATAGGCGATGATTGGAGATCATTAGAATTCACACCTTCATTTATGGGCGAATATATAATCACATGAAGAGAGGATGAAAAACAAGAACCAACAGTTATCTCAACTCAGAATTTAGAAAAATCTTCCCAAGCATCTATCTCCCCTACTTTGGAAGAAAATACAACGTATAAAACAAATTTTGATGAGATAGATTATCAACATCCACCTAACCGGAAGGAAATGGAAAGCCTTTATGGGAAAGGCTATAAGCTTATGAAACAATTGGGCTATAATGGTAAAGGGTGTGGAAAGAATGAACAAGGTATTCGAGTTCCTATAGAACCTACTACACAAGAGACAAAAACATAGTTGGCATGTTATTTTTCTAAGACAACGAGAGCTACTCAATGACCATCCTTGAACATCAACACTATTACATGTCAGCCAAGACACACTCTTACAATCAAACACCCTGAATTTCTTGATATGGATTCACCACCATCTTGTGAGCATCGAACCATACGATCTCGAATATCCTAAGTCAAATGCACTCCCCTTAGGAGATAAAATTGATATACCAATGGATATTAATGATAAAGTCAATGTCATTAAGATTGGGAAGTTCCTTGATGAGGAAGAACAAGAGGATACTACAATGTTGCTTCATGATTTTCCTAAAAAAATTGCTTGGAAATATTCAAACATGATAGAAATTGACCCAAAAATTGTAACACATAACATTGTCCTTACTAACAATGCTAGACATGTTTGCCAAAAGATACACAAAATGCATTCTAAAATAGCCTTGCATGTTAAAGGAGAAATTGAAAAACTCCTTGACGCAAGTTTCATTTGACCTATTGATTATTCTCCTTGGATCTCAAACATTGTCGTAGTTGCTAAACCTGATAATCATATTTGGTTATGTATGGATTTTTGTGACTTGAATAAAGCTTCTTTAAAAGATGGTTTTTTGCTTCCTAATATTGACATGATCATAGACTCAACTACTAGACATGCTTTCTTGTCATTCATGGATAGATTTTTTGGACATAATCAAATCTTTATCAACCCACAAGATCAATAGAAGACAACATTCAAAAAAAAATTGGGAATGTTTTGTTATTGTTATGATGCCTTTTTTATTAAAGAATGCTAGCTCAACTTATCAACGAGCAATGAAACTGATATTTCATGATTACATACATAAAATCTTGGAAGATTATGTTGATGACATCCTTACTAAGTCCATAATATGAAAAGACAATGTGAATGTCCTTTGAAATATTTTTGAATGAATGCGTAAATACATGTGATTAAATCCAAAAAAATGTGTCTTTGGAGTAGATAGTGGAAAAATTTTAGGGTTTATGATATCTCACAGAGGCATTGAGGTGGATACAAAGAAAATTGATGCTATTATTAATATGCCACCTCCTCGAAACATTTCTCAATTGTGTACATTACAAGGAAAAATTCAAGCTATATGTCGTTTCATTGCATCTTTAGCTGATCATACATTACCCTTCACACATCTCCTCAAAAAGGATAAGCATTTTGATTGGACTGAAGATTGTAAATATTATTTTGAGATTTTAAAAGAATATCTTGCAACTCGACCTATTTTACAACCTACTATTCCCAATAAACCATTCATTCTTTATATCATTGCATCAACCAATGCTCTTGCAACATTTTTGGCTCAACAAGATGATACTGGGAAAGAACATCCCGTTTATTAAATTATCCAAACCCTAATCGATTATGAACAATGATACACACCAATTGAAAAACAATGCTTGGTAGTTATATTCACTACTAGTAAGTTGCACTATTATTTACTAAATGTAAAAATCCAAGTCATCACTAAATTTGATCCTCTTAAACATCATTTTGTTAAAATATACCTATCTAGATGCTTAGTTAAGTGGGTGATGTTGTTGACTGAGTCTGTCCTTAAGTTTTTTTCATAAAAAGAAAAATCAAAGGACAAGCCTTGACCGATCACTCAGTTGATGCTCCTTCTCCTCTAGCTTTTCTAGTAATGACTCTTTTCTTGATGATAGTGTCTTGACAATAGATCTTCAAACATGGGAGTTGTATTTCAATGGATCTAAGTGTAGGAAAGGCTATGGAACTCAAGTTATATTAATCCCACCTATAGGAAATCCTATTCCCTTTTCATACCGATTAAGTTTCCTTTGTACAAATAACACAACTGAATATGAGGCATTAATTGTTGGCTTACAAACTGCTTTAACCATGGGTATCAAAGATATCAAGATCTTTGTTGATTCATAATTAGTAAATAAGAAAATAAATGCAGTATATCAAACTAAGCATGAAAAATAATCCAAATACAAGGACCTTATGAAGAACTTGTTAGAGAACTTTTAATCATTCACCATTGATAACATCCTAGGAAAAGACAATCGACATGCAGATGCAATGGCAAGTGCGGCCTCTCTTATATCCCCACAAGATCCTTCAAAAAAATTTACATTCATCATTCACCTAATCATGAAACCTTCGATCGATATGCAATCTGAAGAATTTTTAGCAACCACTAAAGAATACTTGTGTGAATAGTATGGTACAATATATAACTATTTAAAAGAGCGTACCATTCTCGAGCCAACAACCACAAATATTTGAAATAATTTATGCAAACTGGCCACTAAATATATAATCCTTGCTAATGTGTTGTATAGATCCTTCAATGGCATCTTATTGAGATGTCTTAAGGACTCTAAAATTCATATAACCCTTGAATAGGCCCATGTTGGCACTTGTGGAGGGAATTTTTGAGGGCAATCATTAGTGCAAAAACTCATTTGTATGGGATTCTATTGGTGAAATATGGAAAAATATTGCTTTTCATATGTTAAACGATGTCACTAATGTCAAGATCATAGCAATTTGATTCATGCTTTTGCTTCTGAGCTCCACACCCAAATTCCTATTTGGCCATTTTTAGTATGGGGATTGGATCTAATTGGAAAAAAAATTCCACCTTACTCTACCAGACATACATTCATCATTACAACTATAGACTACTTCACAAAATGGGTAGAAGCTATAACTCTTCGATCTACAAGTGCTGACGTAATGAACCATCAATTTTGGGGAATATGGATGAAATGGGAGAGGAAGTTTCTATGTCCTTCTCTTACACTTTTAGGATCTTTCACCTAAAAGGAGAGAGATAGAATCCTCTAGGCCACACTCCAATACCAAAATTATAGGGCTCACTTAAATAAGGTTGTAAGATGCTAAATGAAATGATGTAAATGTAACTAATTAATGTAATAGGATAACTATGAATGGAATATGAAATGTTTGAAAACATAGTGAGGTATGCAAAAATAAACTAAATATGAACAAAAAGCAAAACAAAAAGAGAGAAGGTTGAATCATAGTGCACCTAGATAGAGAATGAGGAATCTAGAATGTTCTTAATGTTATTTGAAATTACTAAAAATCAATAGTGGGACTCATTCGCCACTGATGGCGAATCATTTTTACTCTTGGTGAAAACTATTGGAAGCTAGTTTCTAAGTGTCGGGCCTCATTCACCACATATGGTGAGTTATTCCTCTCCCATTATTTTGTAGATTCAGGAATCAAGACTATGGGCCCAAATTTGCAATTATGTTCTTGTCAGGATGTCGAAGTCAAATTTGCAAAAAACAACCTGTAGGTCTTTTCCAAGCTTGAAATAGGCTAATGTTGACTTGAAATGCTTTGTTGACTTATTGGCCACCTTTCAACACCTTTTTCCTTGATAAATCTGTGATAGGGTGAAAATACTTGTTAGAAAATGAGCAACAAACAAAAGAGTTTAAATAAAAACTATAAACACCCTACACCTCAAGATTAGCCTAGTTGGATTCAAAAATAAATAAAAACAACAAATAGAGTGGATTCACCTTGTCTTGAATTGATCCTTTGGTTGGCCCTTCAATCTTTGATGTTGTATGCTCCTTTGATGGCAAGAGATGCAAGCTATGAGATGAGATGAAGATGGAAAATGAGTGAAAATGGATGCAAGTATGAGAATTTGGCTAAGTATGGCTCAAGAGAAAATTTTGCAAGAGTTTGGCTAGCATAAATGATCTCCCCCAAAATGAGAGAAAAGAGGGGGTATTTATAGAGAATTTTGGACTCTCTAGGGAAATGGACGGTTGAGATTGAGCCACCAAGATCAAGATGTAGGGCTAAGGTGAGTTGAAAACTCATAAGCCCTCACATCTTGACATGTGGCATGTGAAGTGGCTTGAAAAGGATGATGTGTACATTAGTTGGAAGGAGGGTACATGACATGGAGGTAGTACATAGTACCTTGGGATAGGGACAAAATCTCCTCATAAAGGAGGTCCTTGTCTCCATGTGGGTGAGAGGACATGTGAGGAATTAAAAATTCCTCAAATATCCACATGGGGATGAGAGAGGGAATTTAAAATTCCTTGAAATGCATTGGGGGATTAAATGTGAATTAAAAATTCACATGGGGAATGGAGTGCCTTTTCCAAAAAGAAAAAGCATTTAATAGGGTTGACTTATAACACATGACATGGAGATTAGGTTGACCTAATTAAGTGATTAAGGTTGTGCAAGTACTTGATTAGAAAAATTAATGACAGATTAGAGGCAAGTGGGAGATTATGGAAGAATTCACATGTGATTTGATGTGACAAGTCAAAGATCACATGGGGAAGAGAAAAAGGAATTTATTATTCCTTGGAAGGATAAAAGGAATTAAAAATTTCTTGAGAGGTTGATCAGACTAGTTTTAATGAAGGATTAGAGGAGGTTTAGGTGGCTAAGAGAGATTAGAGGCCAACTTGTAAAAGTTGGAGGATGTGACACATCCTAATTAAGGATTAGGCATGTGCACATCCCTAATGATGAGATTAGGAGAATAATTAGGATTAAAAAATGGATGTGACATGTGAGGAATGTCATATTTATTTAATTCATTTGATGAAAGGGGATCAAAGAGATAAGGTATTTATTTATTTATTAAATACCTTAGGGATTTGGCAGAATTAAGGATATTAATTAAATAATAGCGATATTACTTAATTAATGAAAATAAGGGGATCCTTAGATGAAAAGGGATAAATTTGGATAAATTAAGTGTACAAATTTAGGTGTCTACAAAATCTACACACAAAAAATCTACAAACACACATGCAAGAGGGAAAAAATGGTTAAGGGTTGGGGTATAGGGATTTTCCTTGGTCAAATCCCACTTTGTTAATCAAACCCTTGATAATGAAATGAAATGAAAGAGGATAAATAAATAACATGCAAATCATATTACTTACCAAACCCTTGTTGAAGAAATCTGAAGATAATGCAATGACAACTCAAAAGTATTTGATAAATGCTTGATGAAAGATGTAGAATTCTTAGATAGATGAAATGATTGATTGTTTGAATGAATTATGATGAGTTTAGAGGGTTAATAATGAGAGAAAAACACTTATGTATACCTACTTGTGCCTTAGTAACCTAATAATATAACATCACAGGCCGACATAAGGTAATTTTGAATAAAAACCATAAATAAAATTTGAAATATTTTAAATTTGGAGCCAAGGGGGACTCATTCGCCACCCATGGAAAATGGGTCCCACCCTAGGCTTGTGAAAGGGTGTCAGGATTTAATTTGAATTTAATATTTTTTTTCAAGTTTACATTCAAAAATATACTTAAATGTGTCCTATAAGTGTATAAAGGGGTCATAAAAGACACAAGAAAAGTGTAAATAAGGAAAATAAGCCTAGAAAAGCATGAATCTTTGTTACAAGACTCTACAACACTTCAAAATAGGGCTTGATAATGAATAAAAAGGTGATATTTAGATGAATTATAATGAGAAGAGTCTACAAAAGTGTAGAAATGTTATACAACACTTCACAACACTATCACAAGACATCAATAAATTGAATATAAGTTTAATGTGAATATTTAAGTCATATTACATCATTAAATCAAGCAAAATAAATCAAATACTAAGAAAGAAAGACCTAAATGAACATGAAAATGTCAATGAGCCATTTTTCTATAGAACACGTAATTTGTCGTTTCATATTGGAACATATTATGCTCACTTTGGTTTTCCTTCCACATTAGTTTCTGACAATGGAACCCCATTTACAAATAATGATGTGAAGAAATTCCTTCATACATTCAATAGTCAACATCATTTTTCCACACCATACTATCCACAATCTAATGGACAAGCTAAGAGTACTAATAAGATTCTCAAAGAAATCCTAAAGAAAACTATCCATAAACATCATAAGGATTGGCATACACAGTTACATTATGTTTTATGGGCTTATCGAATGAGTGTTAGATTATCTATGGGAACCACACCCTCTAACCTTGTCTATGATACCAAAGCAATCATGCCCTTGGAATTAGAAATTCCTACACTAAGAATTGCTCTTCAAGACCTTATTAATGATGTTACTTATAAAGAATAATGATTAAACTAGATTGAAATGCTCGATGAAAAGAGCATCAATGCTCTTGAGAATCTCCAAGTTTACATTAAACATTTACAACACAAACACAATAATCAGGTCATTCCTCAAAGATTTAATAAGGGTGATTTTTTTCTATATGAGAATCAATGCAATACTAATGCAAATTATGCTGAGAAAGGTAAATTCAGCCCTAGCTAGTTGGGACCTTACATAATTGATACCAGTTATGGGTCTAGCACTTACATCTTAATAGAGCTCGATGATACACCCCTTAAGGAACCTATTAATGTTGTGCACCTATGTCGATATTATTTCTAGTCTCTTTTTAATAGTATGAATGATAAAGCAGTGTTGCTTAAATTTATTAGGTTACATCTTAATTGCTTTCACATTGCTTCGTTCTTGACAAATGATCATCTGTTTGTTTTGAACACTAAAGTGGTTATTTAATTTGTTTCTATAATTACTTTATCACTATTCACCTTTCTTTTATGTTGAATTAGATCATTATATAGCTTATAAGTGCATTTAATTTAACATAACCTTCTTAACACAACAATGTTGTATCTAAGTAAAAATGAGATATGTTTTCATTAGATCATATAACAAGAGCATAAATATTAGCATAAAGTAATTGCATAAATTAAATATCATCACCTATATCTCTGATAGGCTAAGTAACATCAACTTCCTCCTTTGTGGGGGGCATGAAGGATGTGCTAGCCTCTTCGTGACCAAGGGTACTGATATCTACTGTGGCCACTGCACGTGATCTAGTCACACAAATGTGTGAGGACTCTCCCCACTTGTGTATAGAAGGTTATTCAATGTTTTTCTCTTTTATTTAATTATCAAATATTCCATCCTTTCCACTCTAAGAATTTGACTCTTTGGGTGGTTGAGTCATGTGGGGACTTTTACCTTAGATATTTCTCATTTCTTGTTTCTATTTTTGTTCATGTTCATAGTTCGTACAAATATTTCCCATTTCAATTTTGGTTTAAGATTTGAGAACCGGACACTAAATCTCTAAAATTTATATCAATGTCTATTAAAGCGATCATATTTTGTAGAATATATAGAAGAAAAATTCAATATCCTCTCTACAGAATCTCTACAATGTGGAAGCAAGCACATCAATGTTGATCTACAGTGTGAAAAGGAAAATATTTCATTTTATTCAATGGGTTTTGAAGGGGAATATAATTATAGGCTAAGTGATGAAAATCAACAATTTATATTAATATAGGTAATTCTAATTTCTAAATTTGAATCAAGTTAATTAAGATATTTTCTTTATCATATTGGATTTATTTCTATTCGTGAAAATATTTTAAAAAAATATTGATAAGATTTATGTTATATAATTATTAGGCTGAGTAACATCAACTTCCTCCTCTGTGGGGGGCATGAAGGATGTGCTAGCCTCACCATGACCATGGGTACTGATATCTATTGTGGCCATTGCACGTGATCTAGTCACACGAATGTGTGAGGAATCTCCCCACTTGTGTATAGAAGGTTATTCAATGTTTTTCTTTCTTTTATTTAATTATAAAATATTTCATCCTTGCCACTCTAAGCATTTAACTTTGTGGATGTGAAAATATGCAACTGGCTAAAACCCTAAACAAGACATTTAGCATGGTTAGCTATTAAAACAAAGCAAACATTCAAAATCCCTATGAAATAATACATCATGCCTCACAAAACAAGATAACAAAACAGACTAATTGGAAACATAAAAGAAGCATAATGTATACCAATTCCATAGTGGATTGGTGCTTCTTTGATGTGGAAAGAATCCCTTTCCCAATCCTTGATAAGCTCCTAGATTATTGATGTGGATTCAAATGACTGAGATTGTGGAGAAGATTGTGTAGACTTGTGGAGGATAATACAATAGAGGAGACCTCTATTTATAACCAAGAAGGATGGAAGAATGCAAAACATGGAGGATGTGGGACTAAAGATCCACCAATGACAAGATGCCACTTATCAACATGTGAGAGGTTGAGGAATGAGCACATTTTGGTCAATGTGTCAAAGAGGAGATTTGAAATTCAAAAGATGGCTTGTTGGAGGGAGAAGAAAGAGTCTTAAATGCCAAGTGGGAGACATGTAAGAGACAATGTAAGAGAAGTTAATACCATGTTGGAGGACAAGACATTTGGAGGGATTTTCAAACTTGGAGGAATATTCCCTTTTTGATGTCATTTTTAAAGTAATTAGGGAATTATTAAATCAAAGAAATGATTTATTGGTGCAAGTTGCAAAATCTAGAGGATTTAGGTGATTATGATTAAACTATTCATGATTTAATTAATTTAATAGGAGATTAGGTGATTTTGAATTTTGACTTAGATTTTAGGATTAAAATAAATCAAAATGAGAAGAAAATGATTTTAGATTTAATTAAATAACGATTTGATTTATTTAATCAAAGAGGATGATGTTAGTGTTAAATCAAATAAATATGAATTTATTTAATTTAAATGGATGAATTTAGGAGATTAATTAAATAAACTTGATTTATTTAATTGATCTGGTGAATATGATTTAATTAAATATGAGGAATGCATGATGTCAATTTTGCATGTCTACATTTTGCCCTCCTTCTAGTGCCATCATGTGGATGTGAGAATCTACAAATGGCTAAAACTCTAAAAAAGAAATTAGCATGGTTAGTGTCTTAGAACAAAATAAACATCCAACATCCCTATGAAATAATACATCATGCCTCACAAACAAGATAACAAAATTAACTAATTGAAAGAATAAAAGAATCACAATGTATACCTATTCCATAGTGGATTGGTGCCACTTTGATATGAAAAGTGGCCCTTTCCCAACCCTTGACAAGCTCAATGATAAAAATTTCTTGAAGATGCTATGCTATGAAGTGGAAAAAATTAGCTCTCAATGTGAAGAGAGTAACTTTGCATGAAGTTGTGGATGATTGTGGATACTAGACTTGTGCATAAGATTTTGTCCCCTAAATGAGAAGAGAATCCTCTTATTTATAGATAAGATTGAGATAAGAAGATGCAAAATGGATGAATGTAGAACTAATCTTTAGCCAATGACAAGATGCCACTTGTCAAGAGGTGAGAGGATGAAGGTTGAGCACATTTTGACAAATGTGCCAATAAATAACAATAGGTGGCTTTTGAAATTTGCATGTTGACTTGTTGGGGGAAGAAAAGAGACTTAAATGCCAAGTGGGGGACATGTAAGAGAGGAGTTAAATGATTTTTTAGAAGGACACATCCCTTTTGGAGGGATTTTCAAATCTGGAAGAATATAAATAGGGATTTAATAAATCAATCAAATGTATTTTCATGTGCAAGTGGCAAAAGCTAAAGAAAATATGATTAGTATTAGAAGTTAATCATGAATTAATTAAATTTAGATGGAGATTAATTGACCTGACATTTGATTTATATTTTAAATCAAATGGGAGGAAATAATGGACATTAGCCATTTAATTAAATACATTTGATTTAGTTAAATGAAGAAAATTTAGGAGAATTAAATAAACTTGATTTATTTAATTGATGGATGAATATGATTTAATTAAATATGAGGAATGCATGATGTCAATTTTTCATGTCTACAAACTCTTTGGGTGGTTGAGTCATGTGGGGACTTTTACCTTAGATCTTTCCCATTACCTGTTTCTATTTTTGTTCATGTCCATAGTTCGTACAAATATTTCCCATTTCAATTTGGTTTAAGATTTGAGAACCGGCCACTAAATCTCTCAAATTTATATCAATGTTTATTGAAGTGAGCATATTTTGTAGAATATATAGAAGGAAATTTTGATATCCTCTCTATAGAATCTCTACAATGTGGAAGCAAGCACATCAATGTTGGTCTACTGTGTGAAAGGGAAAACATTTGGTTTTATTCAAAGGGTTTTGAAGGGGAATATAATTATAGGCTAAGTGATGAAAAAAAATATATATTTTAAGATAGGTAATTCTAATTTCTAAATTTGAATCAAGTTAATTAAGATATTTTCTTTATCATATTGGATTTATTTCTATTTGTGAAAATATTTTTAAAAAAATATTGATAAGATTTATGTTATATAATTATTAGGCTGAAAAAAATGTATTTTGATAATGTATTTTTCTTTTTTAATTCTCTTTTAATTATATTTAGTAAAGAGTTATTTTATTTTATATATTTAAAATTTATTTTTATATTATTTCTTATGTTTGCTAAAGAAATTTTTTTTTTACTTTCAAGAATAATTTAATAATTTATTTTACTCACATTCTTTATTATATTAAGTTTATCTTATCTATTAATAGTTAACTTTGAATTATAAAGTATATATAGATATATAAAGTAATGTTTAGACAGTTTTGGTTAAGCACAGAAACACTCCTTCACACTTCGCTCAAATTTCTTCACCCTCAGCTCTACAATGGAATGATTAGATCATTATTCACACATTTTATCTTCCTCTTCTCTCACAAACTTTTACTTTGCATAAACAACTGTTCTTTTATATCCGCAACATGGATTTACATCAACAACTTCGTCCGCCAAAATAGAATATGAAATATAAAACATATACACAATGTCGGCCCAAATTTACAAGTAAATTTTCAATGTGAATCAAACACCATCGGCCAATATTATATTGTGGGCCAAAACAACATCCTCAAGCACACCAAACATTCAAATTTTAATTTCCAAGGATCCACAACATGTTACAACCATCATGTCAGGAAAGAACATAAAAACCTGAACACACAAGAGAAAAAATCACCGACCACAAACACACCGATCAACGCAGACGTGCAACAAAGATAGAGTATGATCTAAAAGCATCCACAAGAACCATAAAATACCATAGAATCATTTGCAACATCCGAACTTATAGAAATCACTTGATCTTCATTTAGGAACACTAACTAAAGCCACAAAAAGACTATCAAAACACAAATCTTCATAACTTGCTCAAGACTTCACGTGGACCTCTGAAAATTCTAGTGGATAAAATAGATACACTCAGCAAGAAACCCTTTAGTCCACAATATCTGAGATTCAACGTATTGATCACACGGACAAACTGATCTTCACTTCTCCACTGACAACCTGTAGCACTTCCTATTACAGTTTTCTCAATATCCTTGACATATATAGCCTTCAATACATCAATGCTAATAGTGTTGACATCAATGACAACCACATATCAACAACATAACCACAACATCCAACATTATCTTCCATAGCTTATATGCAGTAGTTTCTTCTGAAACATTCAAGAGAACAACATCAACAAGACATAATATTATGGTCCCTCTTTCCTTTTTATCAAGCTTAGCCCAATCCTCATCTGACATCATTATAGGTGAATTTGTCTCATTACCAACAACTAACCACTGATCTCTCTCTTCAAGGAGATCCTCTGTTTTTAGTTTCCACATCTCATAATTAGATCCATTGAATATTTCAATATCTAAACGAGAATTAAAACTCATTGTAACAAACTTATTTTCCAAAATCAGCAATAACACAATAGTAAAAGCTCCCACTACAACCAAAAAACCCTCAAAATTTTAAGAGAAAGGCATCCCAAACTCTACCCCAACCATTAGCTTTGATACCAAATATTGAAAATGGAGGTACTTACGTAGCTTTAAAACTTGTAAAATTATTATACTGTAGATCTAATTAAGTGTTCTTTGTTACAATTTCTTTGTGGATGATTATCTATTTAATTCATTTTACCATTTGTAGAAGTAGACAAAAGATTGTAGAAGAATAAGACTAGAAGAAAGAAGTTACACAACATATACCATGGAGAAACCCTTTCGGGAAAAAACTCCACCAAGAATCAATGTATTATTTAATCTCAGAATAAGATTACAATAATTCCAATCCTTTCTTGAGATGCTTCTTTTTCCTTCAAAAATTCTTCTTCACAGCCTGCAATAAAATCCGATTAACTCTCTTCAACTTGCTACAATATATAGACAATAATGAGCCTTGTAAACTCCAAAGAGTTTACAATTACAAAACACAATTATTATCTCACAAAACCCATGCCTATTCTTTGCAAGTATAGTTCAACCATGAAGAATAATGTCAAAACAAGTCCATCCATTTGGGCATCCCAAACTGAAGTCATAACTCAACATTGATTCTGAAGATATCTTCTAAGATTATCCTCAAAGTTGACACCCAATAATGATCCCACTCAACTCAACCTTATAAAATATCTTATCATGCAAAAGTGTTAACTCCAAGATGCCAACTTTGGTGCCCAAGGTGGGTCCAAGTCAATCTCTATTAACTGAAACATATCTCTCCACCATTCATGCAAATATCATGCATGATTGATCATCCCCACTTAACTGAATGTATCACCTGTTATCTGTCATGTAACTCAAGTCATTAGTCATGCATTACAAGTCAACTAAAGTCAACTAGCATTCAACTGAAACTAACTACATGCAACTGAAAATAATTGAACCATAACTGAACTGAACTAAATAAAACTGATACTGAACTGAACTGAACTCCATGCATGTAAACATCAATCCCTAACTTCTATGATCTTTACATGCATTACTAAAGTGTTTTCTTTTACTCCAAACAGTTAACTTAACTCAAAGTGAGTTCCACCTTCCATGTGGGTGCCCCATGTGCTCCTATTTTGTAGGAGCTCTTCATGGGTGTCCCCACATATTCCTATCATTTAGAATTAATTACAAATGTCAATTTACATGTTCATTTCATTTGAATTTAATCTCTTTCTAATCCTAGTGTTAGGGGAACACTTTCCAAGGACTTAAGAGATACATGAAATAATGTTTAGGATTGCAATTAAATGGCATCCTATTCCCAACAGATTTACATCTCAAGACATCATTTTTCATGTTTCATATTTCATGTTTTATGTTCATATTTCATTGTTTCAGCACAAGGTTTGATTACCTAAATGGGGTTTAACCAAGGCAAACCCCTATTTCCTAACAATCAACAAGTTTTCTCTCTCTACATGTGTAATTTTAGATCTAAGTGGCTTGGGGCTTGAATATCCTTTGAAAAAATGACCCATTCATTGTAAATAATGGGAATAAACCATATTAACAAATTTCAAAGTTAACAAAATTTACTACAAAGAAACTGTAATGACAAAAAAGAGTCCCCCCTTTTCCTTGCTTAATTTGGGAATAATTAATGAAAAATAGGACTTAACATCACCTTGGTCTAGTGTTGTGATGAATTCTACACATCCACATTAGGTATTGGGCCCTTCTAAGCTAAATAAACTTAACTTTTCCCAATTTAATGTTGTAAAGTGTATCTATTGACACCTTCACATTAAAGTCAGGAAGCTTGTAAATTGGACCTAATCTAGTGTTGTAATGTGTTCTACACATTCACATTGGATTTAGGGCCCTTTTTATCTAAATAGACCCAATTTTTCCTTAATTTAGTGTTGCAAAGTGTATTTATTTACACTTTCACATTGAATTTTGGGCTCCCTTGCATTTATGACCTTAATATCATCATTAATAGGCCCCTATGACCCCATATTATGCATGCCAAGGCATATTTCAATCAAAAACTCGACAAGATCAACATATAGATTTAATTTACACACTCCCCGACACTTTAGCTAGCAAAATAGACCTTGTGGAACCCATTTGCCACTTTGGGTGAATGATTCCCATTTGGTTATTTTTTAAGCTTGAGAGGGAAAATTTAGGTTTTAAGTTCAAATATCTTCTATGTCACCCTTGGGGATCTAATAAATGGTCATTTGAGTGGATTGCCTAGATAAACAAGCTTTCAAATCACTATTTCATATAAGCATTCATGTTATCAAATCAAGCACTCAAGGGTTAAGCATTCCAAGACTTTACAAGATCATCAAGATATCATTAAAGATCAGTTTTAAGGCATTCAATGGTATAATTATTCATCAATTCTTGCAGCAATTCAAGATCCATCATCATGTCAAGCATATCAAGCATTAAACATGTTATCGAGCTAGTGTTGTGATGTAGCATTGAAGATCCAAGATCAAGCATTGTTCTACTCCTATTTTCAAAATCAAGATCTACATCCTTCATGGTCATTTCATGTTGAGTTGCAGACTTACAAGGCACTATTCAAGGTATCATTGTCCATGATTTGATGTAGGAGCATCTGATCTCACAAGCAATCCCGCATCACCAAAAATAAATATGTTCTTTTCTTGTTCAATTTTTGCATTTTTTATGTAGGTTGGAACTTCAAGAGAATCTTTTGGAGTTTAGAAGGATGAAATATTTATTTTCTCAAGACTTGGCTTTCATTCAAAATCAAAGGCAAACAAGGTGTTTATTGTGATTTTAAAATTATTATATTGCACAATTTAAATGTTTGAAGGGTCAAAGGAGTCCATTGGCATATTATAAATTGAAAATTGATTCATTTTCTCAATTTGGATGCCTATAGAATTTTTAATGTGGAAAGTGGCATTTGGCATTCTATTTTTTCAATTTGCATGCCTAGAATGGAGGAAAAGGCTAGTGATTTTTAGAAAAAAATAAAAATTAATGACCTTAGTTTTCAATTTAAGGTGAATGAGCATGACTTATTTCATAATTTTATTTATTTTTATGAGGCATCTACAGTAGAAAGTCATGAAATATGGTGCAGCAATTTTGTGTGCCATATTTGGAAGCATTTAATGATGAATTTTAAGCACAAACAAAAGAATTTCAAAAGACAATTGGAGGGAAATGAAAGAGAATATTTGGGGTGCCTATTTTGGTATTTTAAAAAGGTTTTAATCTATATAAAATGGAGCCTTTAATGGATTCAAGAGGCAGTAATCAATAGCAGCAAGTTTGGAGAAAGAACTTGCAGGTTGCTCCTGAGAGTTGCATAAGAAAGAGTGCAGAAAACTTTCTTGTGAAGAGAAGAGGGATTTTGCAAGTTTTCAAGGCAGCCATGAGGGCTACATAATGAAGAGAAAATTCAGATTTTAGAAGATGAGTGAAGTCAAGAAATTTTGAATACATGAGGATAAGCTACAAGAGTTGCAGGTGGAGTTGAGGTGCTAGAAGGTGAATAGTTTGTAGGAGCTCACATAGTTGAGCATAGATTGTGTTTTCAATGATATTTAATTTGAATATTTGATGTTTGTAAAGGTTTTAATTGTTGTATATCAGTCCATAGATGACTGAAATTCATGTGTAATCAGATTTCTTAAACTGAGTAATTTAATGTTTTCATTTGCAAACAACTTGTGGAGTTTAGTTTGCAAGTTCTTATTTTTGTTTTAGCAATTGTTGAGAGGATTTTAGAGGTAGTTTTGAGAGTGTATGAATTCCTCTCTACATCAGTGGTATCAGAGTAGGAGTTCTTGAGTGTGCAGGCAAAGCATCGAACTTGACGCAGTTTGCACTAAGACCTGGGGGTAGAATGTGTGTGATTTGTGTGTAGACAAATCATCAATTGTGAGGCAGTCTATACCAGAGAGGTTGAATTTTGAGAGTGTGTGGTAAGTGTTTGACAAAATGACAAAGAAGAAAGATAATAAAAAAATTCATAGTTGTGTATGTAGGTGAACATGAGGGAGAGATAATCTATGCTCAACTATGTGAGCTCCTGCAAACTATTCACCTTCTAGCACCTCAACTCCACCTACAACTCTTGTAGCTTATCCTCACGTCTTCAAAATTTCTTGACTTCACTCATCTTCTAAAATCTAAATTTTCTCTTCATTATGCAGCCCTCATGGTTGCCTTGAATACCTGCAAAATCCCTCTTCTCTTCACAAGCTGACTTTTTGTACTCTTTCTTATGCAACTCTTAGGAGCAACCTGCAAGTTCTTTCTCCAAACTTGTTGATATTTATTTTTTCCCCTTGACTCCATTAAAGGCTCCATTTTATATATATTAAAACCTTTTTACGATACCAAAATAGGTACCCCAAATCTTCTCTTTTATTTCCCTCCAATTGTCTTTTGAAATTCTTTTGTTTGTGCTTAAAATTCATCATTAAATGCTTCCAAATATGGCACAAAAAATTGTTGCACCATATTCCATGACTTTCTAGTGTAAATGCCTCATAAAAATCAATAAAATCAAGAACTAAGTTGTGCTCATTCACCTTAAATTGAAAACTGAAGTCATTAATTATTTTTTTATAAAAATCACTAGCTTTTTCCTCCATTCTAGGCATGCAAATTGAAATAATAGAATGTCAAATGCCACTTGCCACATTAAAACTTCTATAGGCATCCAAATTGAGAAAATTAATTAATTTTCAATTTATAATATGCCAATGGACCCCTTTAACCCTTGAAACATTTAAATTTTAAAATCGCAATAAACACCTTGTTTGCCTTTGATTTTGAATAAAAGTCATCTTGATAAAATAAATATTTCATCCTTCCAAACTCCAAAAGATTCTCTTGAAGCTCTGACCTACATAAAAAATGCAAAAATTGAACAAGAAAAGAAAATATTTATTTTTGGTGATGCAGGATTGTTTGTGAGCCCAGATGCTCTTGCATCATGATTCATGTTCTTGTTTTCATTTTTCATGCCTTCATTTCATTGTCTCATCATTTGGTTTAATTACCTACAAGGGGTTTGATCAAGGAAAATCCCTATTCCCTATCCACTAACCCAACAACATTTTTCCCTCTCCTTTCTATGTGATTTGCAGGTTTAGGTTTCATATTTCCTAAGGAGCAAGATTGGAGAAAAATTGCAAGTCATTCGAAGTTGTCAAAGTTGTAATCAAGCCTTGGAGAACCTTGGAGAAGACCTACAGGTTACAAATAAGAGATTCGGATCTAGAAACCAATCAGGAAGGATAGAGTAGACAAAGAAGAGCAAGATCATCTTTTGAAGTTGTAGAAAATCCCAACTGGACTGATTCACCACTTCTAGCGAATGAGTCCTAGTTCCAATTAGTTTTTAGGATTTTGTAGATTTAGATACCCTTTTGTCTGAAACATTTTCAAAGGATTTCCAAGTGCACACATGTTGTTTTACAGTTTTTTGTGTTGTTTCATCCACTTTTCTAGGTCATTTAGTGTTAGTTTGCATTCAATTAGGGTTTTTCATTTCATCTTGCATTTCATTGTCTTTTCTAAGTTTAAACTTGGTGGTGAACCCCTCATTAGATCATACTCAGCCCCTAGGACAACCCTATTACAAGATTTCCTTTTATAAGAGAGGGGGACCAACCACGTCAAGGCTCCAGGTCATAGAGAGCCGAGAGTGGAGAGCTTCCCTAACTTACCTCACTCTAAAAGATGTCTTGGGATGAGGATTGAGAATGAAGAGCAATATGAAGTGCTTTTGTCACTCTAGAGACCTAAGTTTGAGGTGTAGGCTAGGCAAGTTAGTTTTTAGGATCACTTTTGCACCTTAGACAATTCTCTATCTAAGGATGACAATGTGGTTCTGGGATGACAATGCGGCGTGCTAGCATCTCACGAGCGTGCTAGCATTCGTACAACTAGACAATGTAAGAGAGTAAATAATACATAAAAATGTACTGACATCCTAGCTAATGGATTTTAACAAAAATTACAAGATGATGAAATATAGAAAGTAAGCACTTAAATAATGGAGCAAATAGATAAAGACTAAAATGATAAAGATTAACTTGCAGAAGCGCCAGTTTTTGAGCTTGCTCCAAATGTACATCTTCCTACACACAAAGGAGAGGAGTGAAGTGTTATCACCTCCACCCAAAAGCTCACTAGCCAATGGAAGAAGAAAGCAAGGTATGGAGTTGGAAAAGTCACCACTACTGCAACAATGATGAAGGGAGGTCTCACAAGACTCCAAGCCCACACTTCGAAGATGCCTCACACTTACAAAGTGGAGTTGATGGAGTGCCAAATTTTTTGCAATGCTCAAGAGTAGAGTACTAGAATGCTGCTTGAGAGTGAAAAGAGTGGAGTTGAATGTAGAGGATTGCTAGAAGGATGGAATGAATGAGTGAATAGTGTTCTTGAAGGTGGTATGAGGAAGAATAATCCATTTTTGGGGTCGGTTGGTCGAAGAGGGATGTTACAATTTGACCCGAATCGGGTGTGTAACACCTTTGCTAGAGTCAGATGTAGGAATCTATCAAGGATGGTAGTGCGCCATGCATGCGTCCTCGACAAATATTCTCTCAACAACGCACATGAAAGATACCAAGTGGATGGAAGGGAGGTGGGTGACATGGAATTTCTCCTTCAGATTTTATTTTCTAGGGTGAGGGTATGTGAAAGGGGAATTTTCTTAAGGGGTGCAAATTCACTCCTATACATTTTTCCCCCACTTTAGTGAGCATGAATACTGATGAGTGCTTAGTAAAGTAGATCAAAGAGTTAGCAAGGTTAGAAATGTATACCTAAATCATCGAATAAGCAAACCATGATCTAGTGAACTGGAAAGTGTAGGGAAAGAAAAGGACTTGATAGGTACTCTCCCTAGGGAGTTTTGAACAAAAGGACTCCATAGTTCCACATAATTATGAAGTTGCACAAAGTACATCAAAGTCCCTCGAACTAACGATGGACGAATCCCATAGGATGAAAACATCTTACAGGGTCACAGACCTATAAGGAGGCAACTTGTTGTGCAGTTTTTGTACACACACCCCGCTGAAAGCAGGGAACCTCTTTTGCTTTCATTCTTGGTGTTTTGGCCCTTTTATTTTGAGGATTTGGTTGCCTTGGCATGTGCATAAATGATTATTCTACTCGTGCAAATTCTCCTTTTGAGGAAACACTTTGAAAATCCTGTGTTCTGGAAATCATTTCGGGTTTTTCTCTGTTTTGGGGAAAGTTCCCTCTGGATGGAATTCTCTGAATGCCTTGAAAACCCGACGGAGGTTGTTTTGCCTTGTTTTCTAAAATTCTAGGCCTTCGTGGAATTTTTTCTAGTTTGGATTTTTTTGAAATTCCGTTGTGCGTTTAGATTCCCAAGCCTAGTGTCTTTTCGGTGAATTTATGCCTCCTGTATGATCTTGCAATTTGCTTTTATTAGATTTAATTGCGATTTATGATGAGAATTTCATGTCATTTTCCTTGTTGTGAGATTTGAGGAGCTGGATTTTGAGTTGTTGTTGTTGAATTGTGTGTTTGAGATTGTGGTCGATCGTTGTAGTAGAGTTTTTTGGTGACCGATTGCATTCTGCTCGGACTTCAAGGTTTCTTGCCATTCACAACTATTTTGATTTCTTTGCTCTCATGGTATGTACATGTTTCCTTCCCTTTTACTAAACGCATTGAATTTTCTTCAAGGTTTGCGTGTGTGTATGCTTTGAGTCAGGATTTCGATGTGGTAGAGTCTAGTGGTGGGGCTAGGGTTTCTAATTTCAAGTTCAATGCTCTTTCCTGTAGCTCACATTTCCCTTCCTTCTGCATGCCTGTGATTCAATGAGGTTAGCCATTGCTATGTTCGATTCTTATTTTGATTTCATGTTTTCCCATGTTGAGCTCTGGTTTGACATAGAAATCCCCTGACCTTTGATGAAATCACGTCTTGGGTGAAATGAAGCTTGTTGTTCATTGTCTAATCTGATAATCACCCTATCTTAGTTGGGTCATGGGAGAATTCATGTGAGGAATAGTATAAATGAAAATGACGAGTTAGGATCCAAGTTTTGTGATCATGGCAATTTCCTAGGGTTTCCCTTGTTGAAATCATTTCTCATATTGATTGGATCTCATTTAGATTGATTTGAAACATAGATTGTTCATCTTGCACTTTGAACAGACTGAATCCTAAGCTAAATCCCCAACTTCCTAATTGTTTGATTAATCTGAGTGAAATCCTGACGAAGTCAAAGATTTTGGGTTTTCGAACACCTCGCAGATTTCCTTCACTTTAGGACTTCCCCAATTTTTTCCATCACTTTATCAATTTCCCGAAAATATGCTTAAAATGTGAAAATTACACTAACTTCGTGAAATTTCGTTTCTTTAGGATTTTACCAAAATTTCTTTGTCCCTTCATTTTCCCGGAGTTCATAAACTATTGCCATTTTTGTGGATTTCCATCCTTGGCAGAATTCTTGAAATCTTCCTAAAAATGAAGAATTGAGAGATAGCATGATTTATTAGTTGAGGATTGTGCATTATATGATCAATTTGAGTTATTTTAAGATGTGTCATGTTGTTTCTTAGTTAATAATGGTTGATTAAATGGTTGTTGGAAGTTTCTTGGTGCTTGTTTCACTGGATTCCGTCTAGTCTCAAATTTCCCTTTGGCTTGAATTTCGTGAGAGGACTTAAAAATTGAACTTGGAAATGAGTAATTCATATGAGATTTTAGCAGATTTTTCTCATCATGGGACTTGTATTGAGGATGAATATGTCATTTGTGATCAATTAGCTTGAATTTCATGTTGTGATAGATCTTTATTATGGTCTCTTTATTGAATGCAAGCATAATCAAGTCAAGTTGTTAGTGGAAGGACCAAGGGCAGGGTAATGGATCCAAGTGTTGAAGGTTCTACTATCTCTGAGGCAAAATGGATTAAATTGGATATAAAGAGAAGAATCCCGAAGAGTAAGTTGACTTCCATATGGTTAGAGCTCACCGATACAAATGTTGGATTGTGGGATTATGAAGAATTTAAGACAAGGATGGCAACACAAAACCTTCCTTTGTTGGCCAGAAGGATATTGGAATCAGGGTTGGCACATGTAGTTGGATTCCCTCCTATAGTTCAGTGTTACGAGTTGGTGCTTGAATGTGCCAGACATTATGATAGGGACACATAGAGGATAGTTGGTCCTCAAGGAAGAATTGTGGAAATCTTAACCCTATGTCTATAGCCCAGACCTTTGACATGCCCGAAAGGTCTCATGTAGTGGGTTTTGATATGGATATAGCGAAGAAATATTATGATGAAGATGTCATAAAATCCCAGTAGGTTGTTAATTCCTTGCTGGAGAAACCCAAGTCCCACTTCTCCAAGGTACCCAAGCAGCTATTCAGAGCTAAGTTTAAGAAGGAATACTATGATGCTATCACACTCCTCAGTAGGGTGGTGGGATTGAAGAGTGCATGAGTATTTGAAAATTGGATGTTCCATGTCATTGTAAGGATGGGGCAAAATATTGACCGTCATTAGGCAGACATTATAAGTGTTGGTGTAATTAATTATTTAATTACGCTTTAGCATAAGTTTACTTAGGCATATTTTATTTCCTAGGTTAATTATTATCCTTATCTTGTTGAGTTGTCTTTTTGCTCAAGATAAGATTAGGGTTGTGCATGATTTCCTTTTTGAAGGATTTTGTATTATTTGTAAAACAATTACATTCAATAATAATTATTCTATTTTTTTGCTTGCACATATTGGCTCTGAGGGTTTATAGAACATCTCTCCTTTTTGTTCTGAATATCTATTGCATGTGATAGTTGATTGCTTGCAGGTGATTCTTGGGGACTGTGAAGTTGGTTTTTCAACTTCTACATGGTACCATTGTAAGAGAGGGACCTTCCTATCCAGTACTAATATGTCTCTCTAGTACTGCAACTCATTAAACCCTCTCCAGTACTGCCACCCCTTGATGACGAAGGGAAGTTGATATTAGTGCTTGAGGCCATCCTCGATGTTAAAGAGAGACATCTTCGGAGGCAGGTCATTAGAGAGTATTTGATTAAATGGAGAGGCTTTCTGGTTGAGGATGCTACATGGGAGTCAGAGGAGATTTTATAGCATCTGGAGCTGAGATTGCTTGAGGACAAGCAATTTCAGGGAGGGCAGACTGTAATGTCCCCTTCCTAGGTGGTTTAGATGATTTAGGGGTTAGCCTATCATTCAAACACTCATAGGCTGATAGATGTGTTTAGAGGGTTGCTTTTGGTAGTTATCCTAAGATTTGAGACATTACTCCATCAATTGATTTAGGTTTGGGCCTTGGAAGAGACTCACAGAGTGTTATTCAGGAACTTACTATTTATAGTAAGTCAGGAAAATAGGGGTTACTATTTCTGATAGGGCACCTGGTTCAGTTGGTCATCTCAGTTTCGACCCAGTTTGATGATTTGATGAGCAAATAGTGATTATTGGAGCATTTGATAATTATTAAAAGATTATTAATTTGACTTTATAATATAAAGTCCCTTTAATGAAATATTAAAGTAAGTATGAATGGAAAATTATAAATTATTTAATACTTATAATAAAGAAGTAAATTAATATTAAATGAGTATTTTATTACTCATTTAAAAGGGACGCCATTATTAAATGAATTTTCCTAAGTCTTAAAAGGGTGAATTAATGATTTATTAAATGCTTAATGAGTTGCTTTTTTGGGTCAAACTTGTCAAGAGAGATTATATTTCACTTCAAGACAAATTGAACTTCATTGTGAATTATTCTAATTTGTCTTTCATTCTCTTTGAGAACATTGGATTTTGTGAAACAAGGGTTTCTGCAAATTTGTCTCATCATTTGATTTTGGAGAATGTTCCCTCTTCAAAATTAGGCGTACTAAGGCTGTGAAAGATTCAACTGAAGCTTGTTAGTAGAGTGGCTTCATACAGAGGTCATCATTGAGCATATTGTGAGTTTTTGGTTAAGGGTTTGGAATAGATTTTATCCAGAAGGGAATTCTTTCCCAGTGGCACTTCAAGGGCATCAATTGGCACAATTCCCAAGGTCGTACCATTGTTGTACTTGTTGGTTTTTTTTCGTACTTCATAGCAACAAGCTTGTACTTCACCTACAAGTCAAATCGCCTTGCCTTTTTGGTCTTCTACTCAGCCTTTTGGGTCACCCATCTCATTAGAGGATTTTGGCTTCATTTTTTAATAGGAGATCATTGTTATTAATCCAAATCAAATTCATCATCTGGTTATTATTTTTTCCAAATTGAAAACCAAGTTCATTTGATAATCTTACAATTGCCTTTTTACTTGCATGTCTACAGCATTGTAATTACACAATATTAAAATAAAGGCATTATAGTTTGGTTTCTATATAGTAGTTTTCTATCTCCTTGCTTTTTCAGTGCTTTTTTAGTTTCCAAGTATTCTGTTGAAATTTGTTAAAAATCCATATTTTGTAAAAACCACAAAAACATTCAAAAACAACAAAACAAACAAAAAAAATGCATTTCCATCAGAGGTTGGGGTTGAGAGACACCAGGTCTCTTATAGTGGTATCAGAGCACAGTTTTCCTACCATCTTCTACTTTTTCAGTTAGATGTGTGCTTTTTCGATGCTTTTTCATGAGTAGAGACATTATATTCTACAATAAGGGTAGAGGAACAAGAAGAGTATATTCTAGAAGGTGAGACAGTATCAAGGGTTCTGGGTATACACAGATCTAGTTCTAGCAGCAGTGAGAATAGTGTCACTACTTTGATGGCAGATCATGAGATTCCGATAGAGTCTCATAGGGATGTAGGGAAAGAACCTACCAAGGGTGAGATGTCTGAGACTGAGTTCAGACGAAGACATGACAATATGATGGACATTATGTCTCAGTTGATGGGCACAATGAGGTAGTATGTTTCACCTTAGCAACATTACATACATATACGACAGACCAGCAGGACTACAGGCATAGACCAGCCACAGGTGTCAGCACAACAGTAGTTGCCACCTATCTTTCATGAGCGTAGGCTTGGACAACTTATCTTTATTACTAGGGAGGCACCTCTGACTTCAGAGGTAGAGCAGCGGGGTCACCAGCTAGAGTTTCAGCCACCGCATGGTACATCAGTGGTCGACGTGACCAGATTCTTTGGAGAGTATTCAACATTGGCTCCTGAGATCAAGCAGTCGTTGTCCTTCCATGAGTTTATGGATGTGCATAGACCCAGAGGTGGAGGTAGATTCAAGCGTAGAACTCCTCAGTACCAGCCACCACCACAGATGAGTAGGGATCTCCAACATGCAGTAAGCAAGATTGTCTTTCCTTATTTTGATGGCTCAGATAAGAGTTTAGCGAGGTATTGGGTACAGAAGTTAGACAATTATCTATCATTGATACCTATGTAGGAGGAAGAGGCCATTAAATTTTCCACGCTACACCTGATGGATTAGCACATGACTAGTGGCATCATGGCATGTACACATTGGGTCATCACACAGTTACTACTTACCAGGAGTTCACAAATAGGCTCATAAAGCATTTTGATAAGAAGGATCCAAAACTTTACTTTAGAGAGCTAGCTCAGCTCAAGCAGACAGGTAGTTTGGATTCCTACATTGGTGAATTCCAGAGGGTTGCATTCATGGTGACAGGTATTTCAGAGAGAAGACTTATCATTCTATTTATCGAGGGATTATATGGGCTGATAAGAGGTTGGGTCAAGGAATTTGATCCTCCTACTCTTCATGAGGTGATGAGGAAGGCCTATGTAATCATCTTGACTTGATATTGATATTTGATAATTTCTCATTGGCGTTTGGAGAAGGGATCCCCAGGGTTTCTGATAGCATATCAGCTTTGGAGAACGAGAACTCTCCATTGTATCAGCATTCTGAGGTTGTGGGAGATCAGCTGAAGGTGCTTAATTGATTGGCTTCATCCAGGAGTCAACATTGTGCTTCATTAGATTTACAAGAAAAGGTTCTTTTCAGGTGTGCACATATTTTTAAAATCTTTGAAAGGAAATCAATAAATTTATTTCATTGCTGCAGTAGGGTTTATATTTACATTTGCATAATTTTAATTTCATGCCTGTCAATCTTTGAGAAAACACAAAAATTTCAAACCCTAGTCAATTAGCAACAGTTAGTAGAGGTTGGAGATGATAGGTCTCTTACAGCGGTATTAGAGCAAGGAGATAGCAAACTACTATCAAATAGATTCACGATTGACTATCATTGGGCAGGCATTATAAGTGTTGGTGTAATTAATTATTTAATTACACTTTAGCATAAGTTTACTTAGGCATATTTTATTTGCTAGGTTAATTATTATCCTTATCTTGTTGAGTTGTCTTTTTTCTCAAGATAAGATTAGGGTTGTGCATGATTTCCTTTTTGAAGGCTTTTTTTATTATTTGTAAAACAATTACATTCAATAATCATTATTCTGGTTTTTTTCTTGCACATATTGGCTCTGAGGGTTTACAGAACATACCCAGCATTAAAATAAAGGCATTGTAGTTTGGTTTCTATATAGTAGTTTTCTATCTCCTTGCTCTTACAGTGGTACATTCAAACTCTCTGATGACTCGCCTTTGAAGATATCTCTCTCTAACATCGAGGATGACCTCAAGCACTAATATCAACTTCCCCTCATCATCAAGGGGTTGCAATACTGGAGAGAGTTTGATATCTTCTTAGGGACTATGAAGTTGGGGACTGTGAAGTTGGTTTTTCAACTTCTACCTTTTATGCCACTAGGGATGCACTTGGTACGAGATTCACTATGCCATCTCTTGATGACTTTGCTTCATCTCTCACTAGAGAGCAAGCTAAGTTAGCTAGCATGGGCATGGTGAAACCTTCTTCCTCATCACAGGAACTTATTGCATCATAGGAGCCCAAAGATCAGAAGGCTTCTATAGGTAAAGGAAAGAAACAGAAACAAAAGGATTCAAAATCTCATGAGTAGAAGAAGGAGTCCTCAGATTCATCCTCCTCTTCTAAGGGGAAATCATCTAGGAAGGAGAAGACTACATGTGCATACTGCAAGAGGGAAGGACATGTAGAACATAATTGTTACAAGGACATTGATGAGCTGAAACATTTTCTTCAAAAACATTAGATTAATTTTCCTTCTAGGATGTCTGCATCATCTTCTTCTCCTCATTCTTCTTCTTCAGAACAACATAACATAGGCACAGCTGGTTTACATACTTCATTAGATATGAAGGGACATGCTCTTTGTGCTTCTTTAGGTATTGGATCAAGGAGATGGCTTCTAGATTCAGGAGCATCTCATCATATGGCATCTTCATAGTCTATGTTCACTTCCTTTGAGCCTTGCACTATGTCTCCCATTTTGATGGGAAACAACACTTACATGAGTGTTATAGGGAAAGGGGTCTATTAGTTTTTGGGACCACTCCTTTCAGGATGTCTTGTGTGTCCCTCACTTGACAAACAACCTTCTTTCCATTTATCAAATCACACATGGAGGCATTGGGAGATCTATGGAGTTCACACCTTCTCCAATTATCATCAAAGACTTAGAGAGTAGAGCAGTTATTGCTACAGGGATAGTGGATCACTCATCTCGGTTGTATTCCTTCACCAATTTTTCTACTGATGGTGCTTCTATTCCTACAGTTGTTCCTCACACTTCTAGTGTGCATTATCATTCAGAGGAGAGATTTGGCTTCTTGAACATTGGTGTTCTCACTTTGTATCTTGTTCTTGAGCCTTCCATTCCATCTCCTCCACCTCTTGTTGCTATTGTTGTGGCTACCAATGTGGCTTCTTCTATTTCAGTGTAGCAGGATCATGTTGATCATCTATCTCTAGAGGTTTCTATTTAGTTTTCACCTACTTTGACTTCTTTATTTGTTGAGGTCACACCTGCTTCTATGGAGACATCTTTGGCTACACCCACTTCACCTTCAAAGATCCATTCATTTGACCTCTTCCCTCTCACTTCTTTCAGGAGATGTGGTTTCTTCAGTCTTATTGGAGCTACTTCATTCTTGAGGGGCTATGTGGCCTCTTTCTTCCTCTCTTCTGGGGGGGTTATTTCATGTATCTTTGTGATGAATGGTGTCCTTCGGGGGTCTTATGGAGTCCTCCATCTTTCATCACTTAGTTAGTTTGCATTTTATTTTAGGGAGGAGTTTTGTTCCCATGTGGTTTTCTCCTTTACCCCATTTGATTTAGTTTTCATTGCATTTGTAAATGAGTACCTGATCAAGCCTTGTTGCTAGGACTCATCTCTTGCATAATAATTTGCTTCTCCCTAAGTTGCACTTATGAGGGGGTGTTGGTGTAATTAATTATTTAATTACACTTTAGCATAAGTTTACTTAGGAATATTTTATTTCCTAGGTTAATTATTATCCTTATCTTGTTCAATTGTCTTTTTTCTCAAGATAAGATTAGGGTTGTGCATGATTTATTTTTTGAAGGCTTTTGTATTATTTGTAAAAAAATTACATTCAATAATCATTATTCTAGTTTTTTTCTTGCACGTATTGGCTCTGAGGGTTTATAGATCATCTCTCCTTTTTGTTCTAAATATTTGTTGCATGTGATAGGTGATTGCTTGTAGGTGATTCTTGGGGACTATGAAGTTGGTTTTTCAACTTCTACAATAAGTGCAATGATACATGAACAAATGTGCAATGTCCTACAAAAAAAGACCTTCACAATTACCTCTTACTTTGTTTATGCACTCGCAAGGTTCCATCCATACAAGGAGCTAAGCACAAGGGGTGTGTTTGGTCAGGATGTAATTTATGAGGTGTGCCCATAATTGCACTTGGGTGGAACAAGTTATAAGAGGTTGAACGATGCATTCACCATGTACATCACTAGGCTATTGCAAGGTGCAGAGCATGTTCGGATCTTAGATAATGCTAAGGAATTAATCAAGAGGTTTGGAGCTTGGTTTATCCATTTTCCTACCTTTTCATATATTAGAATAGATGGTTGTTAGAGGGATCCATACAGACTCCCTAGGTATCCCACAGATCATGTTATACTTTTGGAGGTCACAAGGCAGATCTGTGATTTTGATGCAATTTTCAAGAAGGATAAACATAAGACTGAATTTGGTGGTGATTTTCCTTTGAGGATAGGCAGTGGTGAGGCATGCCCCTCTATTAATTTGTCCCATGCTTTTGAAGAAGAAATGAGTACTCTAGGTCTATCTTTCCATTCCAAGAGATCCAAATTTGATAAGACTGGTGAGGCACAAAAGAAGGCCAGTAGGGAATATAGTCATAAGGATGATATAGAGGATTATTGGGCCAACAACAATGATGAATTTGAAATTAGAAAGAAGAATTTATCCAGGCTACCAGTGAACTTAGTCCAGCTATACAACATAAAGGCCATTCTAGATCAGGTTGAAGATGATGGAGATTGATTCAGGGCCATGACTATGAAGTTGTGAAGGATAAACCAGTTGGAGAAATAGATTGGTTGGAGGAAGATAAGACAAAATTAGAACATATCATGACTCCAGTGATCAAGTACACTAAGTTGTGGCTCAAGAAAAAGATGTGGGAGTTGGAAAGTGAGGGTGTGCAATGCACCTATGATCTTATGGGAGACTTGGAGTCTCATTCCACTTCTGAGGAATCAACTGAGCAAGATCCTAAGGGTAAGACTAAGGTGAGCTCCCCTTTCAAGATAAAGATTAAAGATGTTCAGGTAGAGGAGGTAGAAGAGGCAGAGAAGCAAAGAAATCCCATTGCTAAGAAAAGGAAACACATTTCAAAGACAAAGAAATCTGCAAAAGATGAAGTTGAAAAGGAAGGCAAAGAGGCTAGTGTTTTTATGCCTAAGAGAAGAAGAATAGTAAGATTGTCATAGAAGGAGAAGGAAACTTCTAAGGCATGAGATGAAGTGGACCTACTAGTAGTAAATGTATAAAGTTTGGGAGAGAAGACACAGGTGTACATAAGAAGATCAAGAACTCCATCTCCTAAAGATGGTGTACCAAAGAAAAGTGCTCCCATAGTTGTTCCTACCATTGAACATGATAATGTCCCTCTTTCTTATGAGACACAAAATGTACCAAGTGAATCCAAAGATGTTGAGGATTACCAAGATACAGGGGAAGAAGAATTCCAAGAGGGTGAACTCTACAGTGCTAAAGCAGAAATAGAGAAGGTATTGCAACCTCCTCTGGTGACTTATGAGGATTCACCTACAGGAAATGAAGTGGATAGACCTCCTCAAAGAGAGGAAATCCTAGTCAGGACTCCTTCACCAGTGCATGAAGAAGAAGAGCATGATAAGGGAAAAGAAGATAAATTTGAAGAGATTCCTAAAAAATAATATTTGAATGAAGATGTACCCAAGGTTCACCAGGATGCGGTTGGACAAGGTAGTGTGCAGTAGGATTCCACTATCCCAGGTTGGTTGGACAAGGAGTTAAAGAGTAAAATAATTGTTGTAGATGACACTCCTCCCAACTGGGATGAATTATTGGAAAACATAGGAAAGGGAAAAGCAAAGAAGAAATCCAGGGTTATCTCTAGGATCGAGAGAGATGAAGAAAATAATAGGGTGGTTCACATTGCTACTCCTGCTCCTAATAAGAATAAGGATGATGTAACTAGTAGTGGTTATAGTGTGCAAACTATCAACGTAGGGCCTACTTCCATGGAATAGGAGATTGAAGAATATGAAGGCTCTAGTGTTGTAATCTTGGGTAGATTGAGGAAATAGGTGCAGACCAAGCAAGAATTAAAGAAGGAGAATGATAAACTTAAGAGGTATCTATAGGACTTGATGAAACCCTTGCAATCCATCAACTCCTCATCATCTACTGCAGATTTTCTGCCACAAGAAATAATAACTGTGTTGGAGAAGATGAAAGCTACTACTCATGCCTCAACGAGCTAGTTGCAGGAAGTGCAAGCTAAGGGAGATAATGCCATCAAGGACATTCTTTCAACTGGTGGAGATGCTATGAGATCAATAGATTGGTTAAAGAATGTACTAGCATAGGATAAGAAGGATGTGGATCTCCTGTTGTAGAAGACCAAAACCATAATGGAATACACTGAAGATAAATTGGTAAGTGATGGAATTCTTCCTTCTCCCAAAGCTGCAGAACCCTGGGAATGGTTTGAAGTTTTGCAAATAAGGCAAAGGGTTTTGAAGAAGGTGTATAAACAAGGGGAAAAAATTGAGGACTCTCTAACTGAGATCTACAACAAATGCATTTCTTTCCTTGAAGTTATGATAGGAAGAAAAAGGTTTGTGCCAAAACATCTAAGCTTGGAGCAAGTGAGAAAATGGTGGTGAGATGTTTATTCTCCAGTCAATGAAGACCCAGTCATTGAACATCAGTTAGATGATGCAACCACATACATCACAATAATGGATAAATATCAAACCATGAAGGTGGATTGGGATAAAGTTGTAAAGCAGTCAAGAGAGGACATTAAGTCCATTGAAAGGAGAATTAAAGTATTAGCTATGCCACCTATAGCCAACTTGGAGAAGATATTTTTGATGGTGCAAGATAGGATGGGGTGAGATAAGGACAAAGAGGGGAACAATTAATACAATACCTCATTGGAATTTTTGCTTCCCCATTATTCCTCTTCCTCCTTCGCATGCATTGGACCGAGCTATGTTGGAGATCCCAGGCCAACCTGGATGGAGTACAAGCATTTAATGAATACTTTATTTTGAATTCCTCTTGGCCGAATTTTTTTGTGGCCGTTTATTATTGCAAACCTAATTGGGCTGACGTATCTTAAAGGTTTCTATAAATATGGCATTTTTCCTTATTTGTAAGGGCTAGATAGTTTTACTTTGGAGCGAATTAAGCAGTGTAGTAAGAGTTAGAGCTAGGAGTTAGTCTCATTTTCAAGCAAGTGTTGTAGCAGAAGACTGGAATTGTTGCTACTTTGGGTGATTTAATGCAAGTAAAGACATTGTGATTTAGTGCCTTTCTTGTGTTGAATTTTATCTAGCATGATTCTTGAGATTCTATCCTTTGAAATTGCTTAAGTTTACTTGATATATGCTAGGTTTAATGTTAGATGACTCGATGGTGTTTATGTTTTGATGCTTGAAGTGTTTGTAGCAATCCATAGTCCATAATTTTTGTAGCTAGTTGATTGTTAGTTGCTTTGCAAAGTTAGCCTGGACTTTTATATTCAGTGTGCTTAGTTCAATTATGGATATTTGTTCATTTCAATTGCAATAGGGTTGTTTTGGATGAATGTTCATAATCTAAAAATCTTTAATTCCTTAGAAGATTGCCCTATTTCTGTAAGATTACAGATTCATCTAGGTCAAGTAGGAATTAGTTTCTGAGGGATTGGTCCATTTCAAGTGTTTTATCATTTGCATTGTTAATCTTAGGATTGGAATTAATCTTAGAAGTCTCTTCGAAACCCTTATCTATTTTGTTGTTTATTTTGAATTTGGGCTAGATTTAGGATTTCAAGTACCACCATATTGCAAAATTTGATAAGCTTTGAGATTCAGTATTTTCTTGTAGTAAGGTCCCTTTGTGATTACCAACATTTTCACATTTATCACTAAGTTGTTTATGCATTGTCAAGACCTGACATTAGAGACCTTGGGGTTGTCTCTTGAGGCTTGCTGATAGAGATTTACCTTTCAAGAGAGATAGGATTTCCATATTCTGTCTGAGTTGTTGTTGTGCAGAAAACACCATCAACACAACCCCCAAGTTCTCTCTCATGAAGGAAGCCAGGAGAAGTAAGTGCCTTATAGGCCCGCAGACTTGCAAGGAGGCATCCCCCAAGTTCTCTCTCATGAGGGAAATCCAGTGAAGTAAGAGCCTTACATGCCCACATACTTGCAAGGAGGCATCCCCCAAGTTCTCTCTAATGAGGGAACAATGAAGTAAGCACCTTACAGGCTTGAAAACCTGAAAGGAGGCATCCCCCAATTTCTCTCTCATTAGGGAAACCTATTGAAATTGGACTCCACATAGTCGAACTGGAAAGTAGTTTCGCAAGAACACCTATAAAGTGACATGTTAATCCATAGATAAAACATGTCAAAAAACAAAGCAGCCACACAAGCAATCAAGCAGATAGTCATGCAGACTGTCAAAAAATTGGAAGGCTTTCAAAGGGGTCCCTTAGGAACCCTTCAAAAGAAAATGGGTCCACTCAAGGGACGCGATGTTTGAAAGTGTAAAAGAGATTTTTTTTCTCAAATCAATTCATCATCAAGGAATTTGAAAGCAAGAAGTTGCCCCCTTGTGAGGGGAAGGTCGAGGTTTCTCTCACAAGAAAAAATTTGCTCCCACCCTGGAGGAAAGTTCTCAAGTTCTTTCTTTACGAACCCATGATGAAGGAAACATGTTCCGTTAGGGATCCAAGTCAAGAATTTGATTCTCAAAAAAATGTTTGCAAAGATTTTAAAGAAAAGGTTTGTTGGAAATGAATTTTTTTTTTGAAAATTGAAGTGTCATAGAAATGGCATTGTCACACACATGAGGGACAACTCAAGCAAAGAAGAGCGAAAGAGAAAAAGCAAGACAACGAACAAGAGACACATGGGTGATTTGATATTTTGGGGTTAGAGCTACTCATAAATATATAAATAAGTATAATAGTAGTATATAAATGAACTATCTTCAACCCTCTACTATAACAGATCATTTGAAGAATGCACAAAAAAAAAAGTAAAAATAAAATTGAAGCACGTAACAGAGGAAGAATGATGATATAGATAGAAGAAGGTTTACAAGAAAAAATCACTCCTATATCCAAGCACTAACAAGGGTGACAAGGGTCATCCAGGACAAGTACTAGGGAACACATCACAACACACACGCTCCTAATTTAAAGATAAAGAAGAGGCCTCCCCCTAACACTCATCGACCAATAGGTCATCCACTTCCCAATCTAGATCATTGTAAGGAGAAGGTGGATGAGCCTGCAGTGGTGGAATATTAAGGGGAGGAGCTTCTGATCCTCCTACAACAAGGGCTAAGGAAGAAGCCCCCACAAGGTCTTCTCCGCTCGGCTCTTGTGGAGCTATGGTCAATGATTTTGCAAAGATCACTGACATGGCTAGAACTTCATCTAGAGAGTTGAACATGTACTTTATAGGAGTCCCATGTTATACCTCAACGAATGGGGAGGACGATGCCCAAGATTCACCACTTGGCTCACCGAGTGATTCGAGAGCAGTGACAAACTCAAGAGAGGTCAGAGCTTGCTCTGTCACTAAAATGGAACAAGCTAGTGCAAGACCACCTATCAGAGAAGGTTGGCTCCTCTTACACCCTCCATTGTTAGAAGGTCCATCCTCCACCTTATGCTTTGTTGGGGGATGCGAAATCCCCACAAACAAGGAAAGAGGTGTAGAGGAGGAGGAGAAAACCACAACAGACACCACTGAGGTATTTTGTATATCCATGGGTTTGGGGAATGGTGGGATGTCCGAAAGGGACATCAACAAGGGTGGCTCAACCGAAGGAGCGATGAACACTTGCACCTTTTTAGGGTCAGGCGTATTCATGCTCGTAGTAGGAGCCAAAAGTGAGACTAAGCTTAGTCGAACAGAAGCAGGGGGGGAGAGAGGAGGACACAACAAGTGGCCCTAAAGTAGGGGCGGTCATCTCCTCTTCCTTCTTCTACAAAGTGGTTTTTTCAGTCGCTAAAGCCTTTCACCGGTGCTTGCACTCATACGCAAAGCAACTTCTACAACTCTTTGAGCTAGAGGCCAAGAACTGTGAAGGGACAAAAGGTTCCTGCTTAGCCATAGGGGTGTCCATCATAGTTGTTTTCAGAGGAGGGATAGGCTCCTGAATGGGAACAAGAGGGAGTGATTGAGAAACAACAAGAGGAATCGAATCTAGCACCTTAATGGTGGGCCTCTTCCCGTCTACTGCTTTTGGAGCAGAAGTGGAGGGAGGCTGCAGAGGTTGAGACATAGAGGATTCCCTGTGGGGACCCTTCCACCATGTGAATGGGCCTAGGCTTCATGGGAAAAATAGGAAGCTCAAATGTGAGATGCTTGGGCTTTCGCCAAGAGGGCACCATAGGATTCTCCTGCAAGCGTGAAACAAAATCTGATGGTGGCGTAACAAGGTGAGAGGAAGCATTAGGCTAGACAATGGAAGAGGAAGAAGAGGAACCTCGAGAGTGCTTCTCTTCTTCCCTTCTACATGCCATGGTGGCATCACTCTCAACTCTTAAACAAGCCCTATGCAAAACAACATAAGGTGATGGAGGGTATCTCAATCTATGCATTAAGTGCCCTTTCTTGTACTTTTGATATGTTTGGTACAAGAGGTCCTTCCTAGGTGAGAGAGGACCAATGGGTGTCAGCCAAAAGTGGTCTAAGGAATAACTATCATGTGCCAATGGTAGTTTGTAACCAGTGTCATGAATCACATGCACAAAACCCTCATGAATAAACTTCAAGCATTTTGGCACAACTGAGGGAACTGAATTCATAGCTACTAACCAGGGGATACACAAATTCACTATGAAGAGTTCAGACCCCAAGATTATGTCAAATAGCAGGTTTATTGATTTACGTCTGACAAGGACTGACAAGATGATACTGCCAAGGGGAAGTACAAAAAGTCTGTTATGTGTATGGATGGTGCTCACAAGTGCATCGTACCCATTTTTATGTATGAAGTTAATTAACATAATCTCCTTGATTATGACATTCACCTGAGATGTCAGTTCAACAAGAACACCTACTACAGTGTTTTTGTTGATTCGCATAGGGATATAAAGAGGAGGTGGTTCTCTATTAAAACCCATCGACAGGTCCTGCGACGTGAAGGATATACTTGGACCACTACTCATAGGCTACACAGAGAGGATAGGTTGATGTAGAAAAGAGGCTATCACACACACTAAAAAATACTCTCACAAAGCCCCCCAAAGGTTTGAAATAGGACAATGACCCAATTAAGGCTTCATTCCACAATACTTATAGAACCTTCCAACTACACCTGCTAAGGGTCACAAGTTGGGTTGTAAGGCGAAGGGCCTCACAACACTCACACCCACAACACTCCTAGAATATGAGGAAAGGAACCCTCAACACTGCAAAATGGAACCAAAATGGTTCACGTCAAGTTCACCAAAAATGTAAGAGAGGGGGACCAACCACATCAAGGCTCTAGGTCATAGAGAGCTGAGACCGAAGGGCTTCCTTAACTTACCTCACTCTAAAAGATGTCTTGGGATGAGGATTGAGAATGAAGTGCACTATGACATGCTTCTATCACTCTACAGACCTAAGTTTTAGGTGTAGGATAGGTGAGCTAGTTTTTAGGATCACTTCTACACCTCAGACAACTCTCTGTCTGAGGATGACAGTGTGGTTCTAGGATGATAGTGTAGTGCACTAGCGTCTCTCAGGTGCGTTGGCATCTGTATGACCAGACAATGTAAGACACAATAAATAATAGCTAAAAACGTACTAATATCCTAGATAATGGACTTTAACGAAAATGAAAAGATGATGAAATATAGAAGTTAAGTACTTAAATAATGAAGTGAATAGATAAAGGCTAAAGTGATAAAGAATAACTCATAGAAGTGCTAGTTCACTAGCTAGCTCCAGACATATGTTCACCTACACATAAGAAAGAGGGAAAATTGTTGAGGCTGTATAGGGGCCTGCCTCAATCAAACCCCCGTTTTGGTGTTTCCACCTCCATGGATAGCCAAAAAACAATAGAGTAGAATATGCGATAAAGGAAAGAAAAGGAAGAAAAGAACACTACAAGCAATATTATGCTACTCAATCAAATCACAAAGGAGAGGAGTGAAGTGTTACCACCTCCACCCAAAAGCTCACTAGCCAATGGAAAGAGAATATGGACTTGGAAAAGTCACCACTGCCACAACGGTGATGAAGGGAGGTCTTGCAAGACTCCAAGCCCACATTTTGAAGATGCCTCACATTTACAATGTGGAGTTGATGGAGTGTTAAAGCTATTGTAATGCTCAAGATTAGAGTGTTAAAATATTGCTTGAGAGTGAAAAGAGTGGAGTTGAATATAGAGGATTGATAGAAGGATGGAATGAATGAGTGAATAGTGTTTTTGAAGGTGGTATGAGGAAGAATAATCCATTTTTGGGGTTGGTTGGTCGAAGAGGGACATTACAATTCAACCCTAATTGGGTGTGTAACGCCTCTTCCAACTTCAGATGTAGGAATTTGTCAAGGACGGTAGTGTGTTGTGCGAATGTATGTGCGCCGCACATGCGTCCCCAACAAATATTCTCTCACTGACACACATGACAAATTCCAAGTGGATGGAAGGCAGGTGGGTGACGTGAAATTTCACCTTCGGATTTGATTTTTTAGGGTGAGGGTATGTGAAAGGATAATTTTCCTAAGGGGTGCAAATTCGCTCCTATACACCTCTTTTGCATTGAGATCTTTAGGGTTACCCTTGAATGAAATTGGAAGTGTGGGTGTGCTCTATGTCCTAAAGCATATGATAGCATCCATCCCACATTTTCATCATTTCAGAAACCAAGACATGTGAGATTTTGTTGAGAGGGAACTATTAGTGTACAAAACAATATTAGGTGCAAGTACTTAACAAATTGATACATTGTGTTATAGGAAGGATCTTATACCTTTTTAGAATTTAATATACTTGGAAAATCATAATGCCTAGGAAATGGTTCCCATGATAGAATGACATTCATGCAAAATGAAACATGGGAAAATAAAGCATAACACATAAATGCCACACAAGAGTGAAAAAGATTGAGAATAAAAGTGATAAAGATTATAAGCATTTACGGGGTGCTTAAGGGATTTACCAAGTAGTAGAAAGAGTATAGGCCCTAAGATTACACATAGAAGTAACAAACTAATGTACCAACCAATTAGGATTGAATTTTTCTTTAGATCTTACTAGGGAATTTATATTACATTGGTTCTCATAAAGGATTAGATCATCAACATGAACGAGCAAGGTAGAACATGTTTATTTCTAGTATGATTTAGAGTCTTTTGATAAGCTTGAAGATGCTTCAAAAAATTTATGTGCTTCTCAAAAAGCTTTTGAAGCTCCTACTATGTGCTATATAAAATGTATTATGAATAAGCAAATCAAAACTTATACAACACACCAATGAAATAGTATATTAAGGAATTCAAACAACAATCAAATGGAAACAAGTGATTCCCCAATGGCGTCTCATTGTCCTCTATCTCCAAGGATTCTTTAAGTGATTTTTTCTCTCAAATTGTTTGTGCACATGACTTTCCAAATGACAACCTGAAGAATGAGATGCTGTAAATGAAAGAAATACTTCCTACACTACATGATTGATTGCTAAATGAGTTGAAGATGATATGCAAAGATAATGATACTGATATGACGTTGCTAATGAAAATGATATGATGAAACTACAGTAATTAAGATGCTACTAATGGTAATGCCATGATTAAACTACTTAATACTAAAATGTAAATACTAGAATGCTCAATGCTAAGATGATAATGCTAATGAAAATTCTACAGAGTGTAATTATGCTCAGCTCTCTATATAATTTTGTTGTAAATGAGGGTCTACTTATACATTTTCCAAGGCATAAGCTTAGGTGGTAGGAATCAACGGTTTGGATTTGATTTGGAGAAATGGACGGTTGAAGATGAAGAGGTTAGAGAGAAAAGGGGAGTGTGTCCCCTTTAGAAGAACAAACTACCAAGTGTGAAGAGGAATCAAATGAAGATAAAGGCAAAGTGTCCCAAATTTTTTAGAATTTGTTGAGGATAAATGCCAAATTAAATATTAGAAATATTTAATTTCATGAGACACATGATGAGGTGGAAGATGAGAATAAGTTAGTAGAAATATGCTGAAATTTAATTAGAGAGTTAATTAAATAAAACAAACTAAATACATTTGTTCATTTAATTAAGACATGAAGAAAAATGATTTAAGATAGAGAGAATTAGGGAAAGTGAACTATATAAATAAATTTTTCAATTTATTTATAAGTAGAAGAATTAAAGATTGGTAATTAAATAACTTGTATTTAATTAATTCCTCCAAACCAAATTTGAGTGTATACATTTTGCCCCTCTTTGAAGTGATGTGTTTGTGACACATTGCTTCAAAGAAAAAATTGCTGATAGTGTTGATAAAATTTTTGATATGCCCCAGATGCTTATTTTTCAGGTGATGCTATGTGTATGCCCCCTCGGGAGATAAAGCGAGAAATTTTGTATTTTTAGTATTTTTCTAATTTTTTTGAAATTTTTACGATTTTTTGATGATTTTCAAATTGTATGATGTTGAGATGATTTATCTCCCAATAATGAAGAATGATCCTGCCAATTGATTAAATGATGTCCTTTTGAAAAAGGAGTTCATTTGAATTCATTTGCATTTTAGAGATTGAGTTGATTGAGCATTTAGCAAGATGATGATCCCATACCGCACCCACTAATTCAAGCAAGTTTGATGGCACAACTGCCTTGTCGTGTATGGACCTCTAGTATGTACCCTAAGAAACCTTTTTTTTAAATTTGAAATTATTTTCACACATTTTTTCATGTATTAAATGTTGTTCTTGCATTTTAGCGCATATAAGGTCTGATATAGTGCATAGATTTGATGTTTTAGCGCATATGGTATTTTAGCGCATAGAGACCCTGTTGTAGCGCATTGATTGAATGATTTAGCGCATTAGGATTTTTAGCGCATTTATGCCGCCAAGTAGCACATACATTGAATGTTTGAGCCAATTAGATTGATTGATAGGTTGATTGATAAAATGTTGATTTGCAATATGTCATGATTATAGGAGGATTTTAAAGTTCTTTAGTCTCAGGAGCACTTCCCAAAGACTTCAAACATGATTCCACATCTGGTGTAGGCAGATTTGGATATTATTGCGTGATGTGGTTTATCTTCCTTGATTGATATGTCCCAGTATAGGATTAACAAGGGATTGTTGACTGCTTTAGCTGAGAGGTAGCATAGTGACCACAACACTTTCGATCTGGCCACTAGTGAGATGATAGTTACCCCAGAGTGTATTGGATATTGGGGATTCCTGTGGTTGGTGAGCTAGTCATATATGATCAGACAAAGCAGGGAGGTACTAAGGCGTAGAGGAAGATCTTTGCTAATGACGAGATTAGTGGTTATGGGATCCCATGGCAGGAGATGGTTGATTCATATGAGCCCTTACCATGTGTTCTAGTTGGTTTCATTGGAGGTTTCTTATGTCTTCACCGTAGGTTGAAGGGATTGTCTGTTGGTTGGGGCAGGATATTGGAGAGTATGATCATGCAGGGAATTCAATATGCATGGGGTTCTTGCATGTTAGCTCATTTGTATCATGATCTACATTAGGTGGTATATCTTGGAGCTGTGAGTTTATTAGTTGGAGTGACACTATTGTAGATTTGGACTTGGGAGCATATAGTTGTTACTTGTCCCAAGGTAGATAGAGATCATCCAATTGGTAGGCCATATGTCTTTGGATACACAGGTTTGGTTGTCTAGCACAAGCTAGGAAAATTGGGGTATTGGCATCGAGTTCTCAATGATTTGGAGACTGTCACATGGAGACCCTACTTAGATTGTGAGCAGTGGCCCAGGATGATATTGAGATGCCATATGTTTTCACTTCGAGGTACTTGATTGGTCAGACACAATTTGTTATTGAGAGATTCCTGCTCATGAGAGTGCTTCACTAGTATGGATATTCTAGAGTGGGGACCCACCCTATCTTATGATGCAGCTTGTGAGGAGTATTTTGGATTGCAGCCATAGGTAGGGGATTACTATCCAGAGATCATAGATGCTTTGATGGCATATGAGTATGCTCATTATTTCTTCACACATGCTTTCCTGAGGATATCCAGTCTAGATGAACCAACAACATTGGATGATGAGCAGGCACCGAGACGAAGGAGGGACAAGGGAGATGGTGATGAGGACGAGGGAGATGGAGGGAATGATGGAGATGATGATGGAGATGGGGGTGATGGCAGTGGTGCAAGTGGCAGGCAAATATTGGATTTCAGGGTACCTTGGAGGAGGAGATCTATTATTCCTTTAGGACAGCAACATTTAGGACCATCTCAAATTTAGATTCGCGTGCCTTCCCATCAGCAGCAAGTACAGATAGATGCCTTATAGGCATAGGTGCAGGGTTTACAAAGAAAACTGACATAGACACAAGCGCATATTGCCTCTCTGATAGCAGAGAGAGATGAGGCTAGATAGAGATGTGAGCATGCAAAGGCTTTAGCTGAGAGATTGCAGAGAGTGTTCAAGGGGACCACTACATGAGATATGCTCAGAGAGGTTTGGCATTCAGCCAGAGAGGCAGAGTACTACAGGCTACGATACTATGAGGCAGTTCCTACAGAGAGGCATGCCTCGAGTTATGCACAGTCTGTCAGTGCTAGATCAGGTCAGAGTCATTCTCAGACTATGAGTAGGGGTGTGATTGGGCCACCTCCCAAAGATCCATCAGAAAGGGATCTAGGTGCAAGTCCATCCAGTGGTGCAACAGTAGGCACAATGAGGCCTACATTGTCTGGGAGGAGCAACACATAGCTTTGTGCTCATATTTGATGTACTGAGACTTGATGTATACATTTAGTCAATTAGAGACTTTATGATTTCTTGCCATGTTATTGATGTATCTTTCCACATTTTGGGATATCATTGTACATTTGACATTGATTATTTTGAGATTATATGAGATGTAGCAGAGACTATTGATCTATGTGTTGTCTACATGCTTTTTATGATGAATGCTTATAGTGAATGCATTTTATTTCCACTCTATATGTTATGTGATGTTTATATGATTATGCCATGGGTATGTATGGATGTAATAATGAAATGTTGATGCATGGATTTATGATTCTATATAGCCTTTATGGATGATGTTTTATGATATATGAGATGGATTTGATTATGCAAATGAGATGTGATGCACTTTATTTTTTTTTATTTTCTAATGAAAATATATGATCTAATGCATGGATAGATGTATGATATGATAATGTTTTCTAACGTATGTATGATATGATAATGATTATACAACTACATCTGGATGATCTTTTTTTGTTAATGTCAAATGTACTCAATCCTTTAATGAGATAGGTAGAATCATTTTGAAATTAGCCAACCTTGGAAAATCTAAAATGTAGATGCAAAACTAATATGGATACAATTTATCTTAACCATGCAAATTTAAATATGCACTATTATCTTTTAGACAGCTGATTTTTTGTGCTTGGTATCATCATTGAGCTTTTAATATGTTGAAAATTAGTACAAACATTGATGGTATAATTAGACCATGATGACTTGAGTACAACTTTCATTGATTTTTGATATTGCAACACAAGCATCTAGGTATAATTGAACCGACATGACCTAAGTATTGCTTGCGTAAAATAGACAATATTTAATCATTTTCTTATGCAAATCCGGAATGTCATCAGTGATACTTTGTAGAGCATGTCCCACGACGAATTTACATAGTAGTAATGATCAACTCACAAAAAATAGACAAAGAAAAATATCATACTCTGTCGTAGCTTCTCTAGTCTAGGACATCCTTGAGTTGCTCCGGAAAAATGATAACGAAAAATCAAGATACAACAGTTGAACATTCATGCTAAAATGATTAAACCATGATTCAGAAGAACATCATCCAGTGAGATTTTTTTTGATCGATCTGGCTATTGATTTGGATGGATGTTTTTTAAAATTTGTGATGGATGTTTAATGTTGAGTTTCACTGCGATCGTTATGTTTGCTATGTTGTCTGACTATTGCTTGACTATTGTTTTAAGCTCAAAGAAAATTGCCCCTAGTGAGTTCAAGATTTTTCCCCTAGTGAGAAACAAACCATTTATTATGAATATGCACAATGATTTCCAAGCCAGGATGAAACACGACCGCAACACCCGAATATGTACATGAGGTTTTTTTGAAGAACAGACATAATGGTGGCGAAAAAGTGGATGATCGACACATGCTCCAATAGATGGAAAAGCTAATCTATCACAAATAGCGCCTATTGCTAGGTTTTCACTACATGTTTTAATTGCACTTTTTTCTAATTTTATGATTTTTTCTTGTCACCAAGATGCCCGTTTACCAGGTTTTCATCAAGATAACAATTTTTTTCACTTTTTTGTATTTTTTCCTCTTTTCCTTTTTTTGGATTTTTATCTTTTTTTGATTTGTTTGGATTTTTTTCTTTTTTGATTTTTTGGGATTTTTCAGCTTTTTTTATTTTTTTGGATTTTTTAGCCTTTAAATCGTGCACTGGATGAGTTATGTATAAAACTTATTGAGATGAAGGCTATTGATAGGTTCTTCAAATAGATCCCCTTCGGGTGTAGATAATTGATATGCTCCATATCCATATACTGATACAATGACAAAAGGACCTAGCCAATTAGGTTCAAAATTTCCCTTCTTTTCTCGATCCTGTTGATTACGAGGATTCTCTTTTAGGACCGAGTCACCAACCTGAAATGTTCTTGGTCTTACCTTGTGGTTATAGCTCCTTGAAATTCTTTGTTGATAAGCTTTCAGATAGATGATCAATAGCATGTTAACGACATTCCTCTAGCAATTCCAACTCTTGTAGTCTAGATACTTGATATTCTTCCTCTAAAATGATTCCTTTCAATGATACTTGGAGTGAAGGTAACTCAACTTCAATAGGTAAAATGGCTTTTGATCCATACACAAGGGCATATTGTGTGGCTCTTGTAGGGGTGTGGATGCTAGTATAGTATGCTCACAAAGCAGGGTTTAGTTGAACATGCCAATCATGTCCAACATCATTGACAGTTTTCTTTCATATTTTCAAAATGGTCTTATTTGAGGCGACTACTTGGCCATTTCCTTAAGGGTAGTAGGGTGTGGAAAAGTGGTGTTGGATATGAATTTTTTCAAAAATTTCTTGGACATCTTGTTTTTTGAAGGGTCTACCATTGTCAGTGACAATGGAGCTAGAGATGCCATACCGACAAACAATGTAGTTCAGGATGAAAGAGGCAATTTGTTTACCAGTGATCATGGTTAATGGGACAACTTCAATCCACTTTGTGAAATACTTTGTGGCTGTGATTATGAATTTATTTCCATTAGAGGAAGATGGATAAATCTTACCTACAAGATCAAGTCCCCATTGAAAAAAAGGCCAGGTCAATGTGAATGCTTGCAGCTCCTGCATTGGGGCATGTATGAGATTTCCATGATTTGACACTTCTTGCACTTCTTGACAAATTGAAAATATTCTTTCTCCATGTTTGGCCAATAATATCCCAAGCGTAGGACTTTCTTAGCTAGAGTAAGACCACTTGAATGAGTACCACAAATACCTTCATGAACTTCTTGTAAGGCGGTTTAAGATTCCTCACATTCAAGACATTGAAGGAGAGTACCATCGAGACCTCGTCGATAATGTGTATCAGCTATCAAGGTGTGTCGGGCTGCTTGACAGATAAAGTTGAGTTTTTGGTTTTGGGATAGATTAGGTGGAAGGGTATTGTCTCTTAGATAGGTATAAATCTTCCCATAGATTGAAGAATCAACCTCAACTAGATGGTACATGACTTGGGATTCGATATTGTCATATGCAAGATTAAACAATTTTTCCACCATGAATTCATAACGACTTTATTTTTCTGGTATTTGTAAAAGAGAAGCAATGGTTGCCATGGAATCTACATCTTTGTTGTCTACTCTTGGAATTTGTTCAAACTTGATCTCAACAAATTATTTTTTGAAGTCATCTACCATTCTCTTGTATGGCATCAACTTGTCATCTTTTGTTTGATAGTCATCATTAACATGATTGATGACTAATTGAGAATCTCCATAAACTTGTAATTCTATGATTTTCCATTCCATTGCTACCTTGATACCAATGATTAGTGCTTCATATTCAACCATGTTGTTTGTGTAAGGAAACATCAATCTATAAGATTTTGGGATAGTGTTTCCTTGAGGAGTAACAAATAGGATTCTAGCACCTGATCCATGTTGAGTGTAAGACCCATCAAAGTATAGTATCCAATGTTGTGCTATCATTGTCAAGACATCTGCATCTGGAAATTCAATGTGCATAGGATGGCCATCTTGTAATGGTGCTTCAACTAACTAATCTACTATTCCTTGGCCCTTGATTACTCTTCTATCCACATACTTAATATCAAATTCACTCAATATCATCACCCATTTTTCTAATCTTCCTATTAGATTGGCTTTGCTGAGTAGATATTTTAATGGATCTATCTTGGCTATTAGTTTGATGGTATGTGTTAACATATAGTGTCACAATTGTTGAGTAGAAAAAACCACTACCAAACAAGCTTTTTCAATGAATGTATAGTTAAGTTCATAGCCATTCAGTGCCCTGGTGATGTAGTAGATGGCCCTTTTTTCCTTTAGAGTCTTCTTGTGATAATAGAGCTCCCAAAGATACCTTAGTAGTTCCTATGTAGAGTAGAAGTGGATTTCCCTCTATTGGTGGTACCAATATAGGTGGATTCATCATATATTGTTTCAATTAATTAAAGGTAGCTTCACATTTTTCATCCCATTGGAAAGAAACATTATTGTGTAACAAATGAGTAAAAGGATGACTTTTATTCTCCAGTTGCATGATGAATATTCTGATGGATTGGAATCTTCCTTGTAGAGATCTTAGTTGGCTAATCTTCTTAGGAGGTGGAATTTCCATGATTGCTTTAACTTTTGTTGGATCTACTTTGATGCCTTTAGATAAGACTATGTATCCTAAGAGTTTTGTTGATGTTACTCTGAATACACACTTCTTTGGATTTAATCGTACATTGAACTTTTCCAATCGAGTAAAGATTTTATCCAAGATTTCTAGATGTCCTTCCCTGGTGAATGATTTTGCTAGCAGGTCATCCACATGGTCCTCCATGAATGTGTGCATCATGTCATGAAAGATTGTTGTCATTGCACATTGATAGGTGGCTCTGTTAAACAGGTGCAGGACAACTGAGAGGGGGGGTGAATTAGTTGTCACACAAATTCAAACTTAAAACTTTATCACTTATCAAATCTTCAACCACACTATTTCATTGTTAAGTATGAGCATGAAACATAGATAACACAAAGTAAATCAACTCAATGAACACCAAATTTTTACATGGAAGACCCAATAAGGGAAAAACCATGGCGAGGGTTAACTCACAATATAAAGATTATAAACTGAATACAAAGGCTCACTACCCAAAAGAGGACTCACTATCCAATTACAAAGGCTCATTGCCGAAAAAGGACTCATTGTCTAATAGGGAGGCTCATTGCCTATAGATACAAAAGAGAACAAAAGATTCACCATTGAAATTAAAGCACATCCACATGATTATAGAAACCTTCAGTTCACTGCCTTCAACACACTGAAAAATTGTTATCACAACTCACTCACACACGCTTTTGCTCTTAATATTTGTGGCACACTTTCGTCACTTTGCATCACACTATCATACAACTCTTCACAATTCAACTTTCTTTTATACCATTCTTAACCTTACAAGAATTTACCAAGGTCGGCCACAAAATAACCCATCTCATAAGTTCAAATTAGGTTGGCAACACAAAATTCCCATGGTGGAAAGGAATAAGAGTGGACCAATAAAATTATTTTCTTGAATCTTCTACATGCTTCCTCAATTAAATTTTATTCTTTGAAAGAAGTGTAAACACTAGGTCGGACAAACCTAATGAAAAAATAGATAAATATTGATGCACATGCTTCCCAAGAAGATGACACGTGGACACTGCAACATGCTTCATTAAGCACAAGAATACATCTCGGAACCCTCCAAATACATCCACAACAAAAACAACAGGCTTCAATCACTGAATTTCTTTCACCAATCTATCCAGACTGTGCAGACACACAAAAATACTGAAACATGACTTCTTGATTACCAAACTCCAAACCTCTTCGCCAGAGCATAGGAAATACCTTCACAAGAAATATTCTAGATCCACATGATCTAAAATGAAATAGCAGAGAACTATGGAGCAAACACATTTCTCCCAGTCCACATAAAACTAACTCTGTCGGTAGAACACACATACCAGTGGACATAACTTTCATGTACCACCTCACCAGAAGCTAAAACTCAGCATATGTTACCATGAAAATACCAACAACACACCTTCAGATCCACACAAGCATAGGAGAAACACATAGCACATACCAGAGCACATTCTGAACAAATTCATCACTCTAACTTCTCTTCTATATTAATTTTCTCAAAAGAACTTGGAAACTCATCAAACCAACATATTTGCAACACCATAAAGATGCTCCATGTACTCACAACATCTCACCATCATCTCAACCATACATGTACAATTTGCAACATTAATGACAACACCACCAGACTAGCTCATACTTACAACAATCTCTCCCTTTGTCATTGAAGGAAACACATAAAAATTTCTCCCCCTTTGAAATCAATGGAAAAGAACAACTACTCTGATTACTCCCCCTTAGGATTACACTCATACTACAACAATGAAAACCTTTTCTACTCCCACTGCAAAGTAGACCCTTTTATCAGTCTAGATAAATGAAGAATCTGTGAATTCACTGGACTGATGCACCTTAATGTGCATCTAGTTAGGAGGGCCAATGACCCCCAATCTCTCCCTAAGATGCTCAAAAGTATCCTTCAGAAGTTCCTTAGTAAACATGTCTACAATTTTTTCCTTTGTTGTCACATACTCTAGTCTGACCTCATTCTCCAGCACTTTTTCTCTCAGAAAATGATACTTGATAGATATGTGCTTTGTTCTTGAATGCATAACCAGGTTCTTTGAAATTTTTATTGCACTTGTATTATCATATAATATAGAGATAGGCTCATCACATACCACACCAATTTGTTTCATAGTTTGCTTCATCCACAAAACTTGTGTGCAGCGGGATGCTGCAACAATATATTTTGCCTCTGCAGTGGATAAAAAAATTGAGTCTTGATTTTTACTCAGCCATGAAACTAGTCTTCCACCAAGAAAGAAAGCACCACCACTGGTACTCTTTTGGTCATCTACACATCCATCCCAATCTGCATCTGTATAAGCACTCGAGGTGAAATCATTACTCTTAGGGCACCATACTGTTGGCAACACAATGGCAGGCAACTGAGAGGGGGGTGAATCAGTTGTTACAAAAATTTAAACTTATTAACCTTATTCTCAGATCTGATAAATAAACATGAAAGCATGAACCATTGACACATCAAAGACACACATAACACCAAGATTTTTTTATGTGGAAACCTTGTAAGGGGAAAAACCATGATGGAGGTTAGTCCACAAGATTATACCCTGTTAAAAGTATAAAGAATGAAATGGGGAATGCACTTGCATTTAAGAACACTACCTAGAGCTCACTGCTCAAATACTAAAAGGCTTACTACCCAAAGGAAGACATATTGTCTTACAGAAACATTTGGATTACATCTGCAAGATTTTGAACTGAGAAAATATCATCTGCTAATGCCTGATTACAGTTCCAGTTAAGCACATGAACACTTCTTCACACTCTGCTCACTCTTCTTCACACTCTGCTTCTACCTTTGAATGATTAGGACATTATTTTCAAATCTCATACAAACACATTCCATCAAATGGAATAAACAATTGCTTATATATATCTGCAACAAGAGATTACATCGCTACATGTCGGCTTCAACAAAATAATAAAACATATGCAAACTGTCGACCCAAAACAATAAATAATTTTCAATGTGAATCAACCAATGTCAGCCATAAATAATGAAGACCCAAAATAAAATCCTTAAACATGAAACACCTTCAAAAATTATTCCACGAAGATCCACAACACACTACAATTACCCTGTCGGCCATGAACATGAAAAACATGAACACGCAAGATAAAATCACCAATCACGATCATAATTATCAATGCGGATGTGCAACACAGATAGAGCATGATCTAGAAACATCCAAAAACATCATGAATCACCAAAGAAGCATCCGCAACAACTGAACTTACTAGAATTACACCATCTTCATTTAGGAACACCAACTAAAGCAAAAGAATAACTATCAGAACACAACTTCTCATAACTCGATCAAATCTTTATGCAGATCTCTGAAACTTGACGTGGATAAACTAGATATACTCAAAAATAAACCCTTTAATCCACAACCTCTTATCATCAACATACTGAGCTCAGAAACATACTGAACTTCACTTCACCACTAACAACCTACAACTTATTTTATTACAAATTTCTCAATATTCTCGACAAATACAACCTTCAAGACATTAATGCCAATAGTGTTGAAATCAATGACAACAAAATATCAACAACATCCAACAATCTCCCCCTTTGGAATTTATGGCAACACATGATGTGAAAAACACCATCAACGCAACTAACTCTTAGCACTTTCTCCCCCTTAGATTCTGACTCTTTTCTCCTCAACTCTTTCACATGACTCTTCTCTCCAAAAAAAATTTCACATGACTCTTCTCCCCCTTTGATATCAATGACAAAGATCTATTTTCTCCACACAAGCTATGAACCACATATCTGAACATTTGACTACTCCCCCTAAGTAGCAACCACCACCACCACAACAATCTGGATCAAGATATGACTGTGAAATGCACAGACTGATGCAAGTTAATGCATCTTAGTTTTGATTAGGAGGGGTAATCACCCCTAGCTTCCCTCTGAGATACTCAAAAGTATCCTTAGGCAAAGGCTTTGTAAATATGTCTGCAATTTATTCCTTAGTAGGCACATACTCCATTTTGACTTCCTTTTCACTCACCTTCTCTCTCAAAAATGAAACTTGATAGATATATGCTTGGTCTTTGAGTGTAGCACCAGATTCTTAGAAATGTTTATTGCACTTGAATTATCATAGAATATTTCAATAGGTTCATCATACACAACTTTGATATCTTTCAAGATTTGCTTCATCCACAATACTTGAGTACAATTGTTAGCAACAACAATGTATTTTGCCTCTACAGTAGATAAAGAAATGGCATTCTGCTTCTTAACCATGAAATCAACTTCTTTCCCAACAAAAATGCACCACCACTAGTACTTTTTCTGTCATTCACATCTCCAGCCCAATCAACATCAGTAAAGGCACTTAAACTAAGATCATCATCTTTAGGATACCATAGGCCAAAATCAACTATACCCTTCAAGTATTTGAAAATCCTCTTCACAACAGTTACATGAGATTCCTTAGGACCAACTTGAAATATTGTAACAATACATATGACATTCGTGATATCAGGTCTAGTTTGAGTCAAATAGAGCAATCCACTAATCATCAATTTGTATCTAGTTTGATTTGATTTCGGAGAATTATCATCTTGTGTCAACTTGCATCCAGTCACCATAGGTGTACCAACTGGCTTTGAATCTTCCATACCAAAATTCTTTAGCAATTCTTTCACATACTTGGACTGAGATATAAAGATCCCTTTATCTAGCTGAGTAATTTGCAATCCCAAAAAGAATTTCATCTCTCCAATCATAGACATCTCAAACTCACTCTGCATCTCATCAACAAACTTCATGCACAAACCATCATCTCCTCCAAAAATGATATCATCAACAAAGACTTCAACAATCAAATCTTTATCATGATCAATCTTGAAATATAAATTATTATCAGTGGTACCTTTATTGAATCCAAGCTTCAACAAATACTTTTCCAATCTGGCATACCATGCTCTTAGGGCTTGCTTAAGTCCACACAATGCTTTATTCAACTGACAAACCATATCTCCCTGATCAGTCAATTGAAATCCATCAGGTTGCTCAATATACACTTCTTCCAATTCACCATTTAGAAATGCTGATTTGACATTCATTTGATAAACCTTGAAGTTTTTGTAAGGAGCATAAGCAAGAAATAGTCTCACAGCTTCAATCCTAGCAACAGGGGAAAAAGTTTCTTCAAAGTCAATTCCTTCCATCTGAGAATATCCTTTGCACACAAGTCTTGCTTTGTTTCTAACAACTTCACCTTGCTCATTCAACTTGTTTCTAAAGACCCATTTAGTTCCAATTACATTTTTATCCTTAAGTCTAGGAACAAGAATCCATGTACTATTCTTCTCAATTTGTTGTAGTTTTTCTTTCATTACTTCTACCCAATGTTCATCTTTGCATGCTTCATTCACACTATTAGGCTCAGTCTTTGAAATCAAATAGTATTCTTCTACAATTTTTCTCCTAGTCTGAACACCTTTGTTCTTATCACCTATGATCTAATGTTTTGAATGATTTAGTCTTACATAACTTAGAGTCTTAGGATGTTCTTGAACTTCAGGCTCTTGTGATCTCACTTCTGCACTTTCACTAGTTCCTTCTTAATTTTCCTAATTCACCAGAATGATCTGAACTTGATTTGAAGTCTGAACTTTCTTTCCTTTATTTGAACAGTCATTCTAATCATCTAAATCATATCCATAGGTTTTGGATGGTCTAACTGTGTCTTCATCAACCTTGACATTTACACTTTCAACTACTTTCCTCAATCTCTTATTGTCGCATTGGTAGGCCTTGCTTTTAGTAGAATAACCAAGAAAGATTCCTTCATCACTACTAGCATCAAACTTTCCTATATCTTCATCTCTTCTGATAAAGCATTTACTCCCAAATATTTTGAAGTACCTAACAATAGGCTTGTAACCAAACCATAGCTCAAAAGGAGTCTTACCAGTATCACCTTTGACTTGTACCCAGTTGAGAGTGTAAACAACAGTACTCACAACTTCTCTCCAATAGATATGAGGAACATTTCCTTCCAGCATCATAGTCCTAGCAGCATCTTGAATTGTCTTGTTCCTCCTTTCCACAACTCCATTTTGCTGAGGGGTCCACGGTGCAAATAATTGTCTCTTTATCCCATGTTCTTCACAAAAGGAATTAAACTCACCGGAAGTGAATTCACCACCTCTATCTGATCTTAGATATTTAATCTTCAGACCTGTCTTTGTCTCAACCATACCCTTAAAAATCTTGAACTTCTCTAGAGCTTCATATTTCTCCCTTAAGAAAGTAACCCACATCATTCTAGAATAATCATCAATAAGTAGCATGAAATACATGTCTCCTTGTAAACTTCTAATTCTAGAAGGACCACACAAGTCAGTATGAACAAGCTCCAACACTTCATTTGAACAATGTTGTTTTCTCCAGAATGAAATTCTAGTTTGCTTCCCTAATTGACATTCCTTGCATATGGTATTAGTAGGTTTTATCAACTTAGGAAGATCTCTCACAACCTAAGTAGAACTTATCTTGATAATATTATCAAATTTTATATGACACATTCTCCTATGCCATAACCAGCTTTCATCAACTTGAGCAATCAGAAAATTTTTACTAGCAACATTCAAGTGAAATATATTACCTTTTGTTTTTGTACCTGATGCAATCACATTTCTAGAACCCCCCAATATTTTGCACTTTCCATCCTTGAATTGAAGATTGTATCCCTTGTCAACCATCTATCCAACACTTAAGAGATTATGCTTCAAACCTTCCACATAAAGGACATCATCAGTATTATGCTTACCATCAAGAGAAATGGATCCTCTGCCACAAATTACACCAGCTTTGTCATCACCAAATCAAACAACACCACCATCATACTTTTCTAGGCTCATAAATTTTCTTTTATCACCTGTCATGTGATGAGAGCTTCCACTGTCATTCACCCATTCATCTTTCTCTTCAATTCGAGCAACTAGGGATTTCTCCACATTTAAGCAACTAGCAGATTCAGTAGGGACTGGATCATTTTCCTTGATAGCAATAAATACACATTCATCCTCACTTACATTCCCTTTATCAGATTCATCATTTGTCACACCTTCATCAGTAGCATAATAGCACTTTCTTTGGAATCTAGGCTTGTTAGGTCTTGGCTTAGGAACTCTTTCTAGACACCTTGATGCAAAATGACCTATCTTATTGCAAGAAAAACATTTAATAGGAAATTTTCCTTTATACTTACCTGCTCCTTTGGCTTCCCTTTTGACAATAAGTGCTTCAAGATCATCTAGCTCTCTCTCTTCTTCAATCTTTCGCATTTCCTCCTCATACTTGAACACCTTTCTAGAAGAACTTTCACCCGGATCATATCTTTTCTTATCTTTCTCAGAGATAGTAGCCTTGAGTGTAGATTTTGTCTTAGGAAGAGCATCCCCAAATTTACTTAACTCAAAAGCAGTAAGCTTACCAATCAACATATCTCTGGTTACATTTGTCACAGTTTGGATCTCCTCAATAGTAGTAGCTTTGGCTTTGTATGCAGTAGGCAAGGATTTGAGCACTTTGGCAACAATTTTTTATTCATCCAATGTTCCACTAGCACATATGATACTACACACAAGTTCATTCACTCTCTACATAAAAGAAGTAATGTTCTCATCATCACCCATTCTCAACATTTCATATTTCCCTGTCAGGCTTTGCAACTTAGCAATCTTCACATGAGCATCACCTTGATACAAGGTTTCCAACTTTTTCTAGATCTTATAAGCAGTCTTCAGATCCATAACATTTTTCATCTCATAATCAGTCAGAGCACTCAACAATGCTTCCTTAACCCTGATATTATATTCAACATCCTTAATCTTAGCAGCAGTAGAAGGACCATCATGTGGGATAACATACCTATTCCTTGTAATGTTCCAATAGGGTTCACCAATGCATCTCAGATGACACTCCATTTGAGTCTTCCACAAAGAATAATTTTTTCCATCAAATCTCAGACTATCCTTCTTGTATGTCGCCATCCTAGATCACCTCAACCTATTAAACTTCTTCTAAGGAACCTGCTCTAATACCAATTGTTTGTGACACAAGGGCAGGAAACTGAGAGGGGGGTGAATTAGTTGTCGCATAAATTTAAGCTTATTAAACTTATTAACCTTATTCTTAGATCTGATAAACAAACATGAAAGCATGAACCATCAACACATCAAAGACACACATAACACCAAGATTTTTTTACGTGGAAACCCTGTTAGGAGAAAAACCATGGTGGAGGTTAGTCCACAAGATTATACCCTGTTAAAAGTATAAAGAATGAAATGGGGAATGCACTTGCATTTAGACACACTGCCTAGAGCTCACTGCTCAAATATAGACAGGCTTACTACCCAAAGGAAGACACGCTGTCTTATAGAAACATTCAGATTATATCCATAGGATTTTGAACTGAGAAAATATCATTTGCTAATGCCTGATTATAGTTCTGGTTAAGCACATGAACACTTCTTCACACTCTTCCCACTCTTCTTCACACTCTTATTTTTCCTTCAAATGATTAGGACATTATTCGAACATCTCATACACATGCATGCCATCAAATGGAATAAAAAATTGCTTATATATATCTACAACAAGAGATTACATCGTTACATGTCTGCTTTAACAAAATAATAAAACATATGCAAATTGTCGGCCCAAGACAATAAATAATTTTCAATGTGAATCGACCAATGTCGACCACAACATAATGAAGACCCAAAATAAAATCCTCAAACATGAAACACCTTCAAAAATTATTCCACAAAGATCCACAACACACTACAATTACCCTGTCGGCCATGAACATGAAAAACATGAACACGCAAGAGAAAATCACCAATCGTGAGAAAAACGATCAATGCAGATGTGCAACACAGATAGAGCATGATATAGAAACATCCAAAAACATCATGAATCACTAGAGAAGTATCCACAACAACTGAACTTACTAGAATCATGTCATCTTCATTCAGGAACACCAACTGAAGCAACAAAATAATTGTCAGAACACAACTGCTCATAACTTGATCAAATCTTTATGCAGATCTCTGAAAATTAACGTGGATAAACTAGATATACTTGATAAGAAACCCTTAATCCACAACCTCTTATTATCAATGTACTGATCTCGACAACATACTAAACTTCACTTCACCACTGACAACCTGCAACTTATTTTATTACAATTTTCTCAATATCCTCAACATATAAAGCCTTGAAGACATTAATGCCAATAGTGTTGACACCAATGAAAACCACATATCGGCAACATCCAACACATATTCCATAATTTGGTGTGCCTTTAAGATATCTAAATATCCTTTTAACGACCATAAGATGTGTTTCTCTACGATCTGCTTGAAATCTAGCAACTAAACATACAACATGCATAATATCTGGTCTGGTAGCAGTAACGTACAATAGTCCGCCAATCATGGATCTTTATTTAATTTGATCAGTCTTATTAGACTCATCATCTTTGCTCAGTTTACATCTGGTTAACATAGGAGTACAAATCGGTTTAGAATCCTCCATCCCAAACTTTTTTAACAACTCTTTTACATACTTAGATTGTGAAATGAATATCCCTTTATCAACTTGATTCACTTGTAGACCAAGAAAGAAATTCAATTCACCAATCATAGACATATCAAATTCTTTCTGCATCTCTTCAACAAACTTTTTACACATGCCATCATTTCCACCAAAAATGATATCATCAACATAAACAAATACAATCAACATCTTATTACCTTGCACTTTGAAGTAGAGGTTGATGTCAACAAAACCTTTGTTGATTCCTTACTTTGTCATATATCTATCCAGTCTTGCATACCAAGCTTTGGGAGCTTTCTTCAATCCATACAATGTTTTCTTCAACTTACAAACCATTTTCGATTTGTCAAACAACTGAAACCCTTCAAGTTGCTCCATGTATACTTCTTCCTCCAACTCACCATTTAGAAAAGTTGTCTTAACATCCATCTAATATACCTTGAAATCCTTGTGGGAAAAAAATGCCAAAAACATTTTGATAGCTTCCATTCTGGCTACAAGAGAAAATGTTTCTTCAAAATCTATACCTTCAACTTCTGAATATCCTTTGCATACCAGTTTTTCTTTATTCCTTACTACTTCTCCATTTTCATTCAGTTTGTTCCAGAACACCCATTTTGAGCCAATCACATTTTTGTTCATAGGTCTAGGAACTATTTCCCATGTCTAATTCTTTTCTATCTGCTACAGTTCCTCTTTCATAGCTCTCATCCAACTTTCATCTTCACATTCTTCTTTTACAAATTTAGGTTCTATTTTAGAAAGTAAACATAAATTTACCTTAGCTGCAACTTTGCTTCTTGTCTTTGCACCTTCACTTTTGTCTCCAATTATTTGATCTTCTGGATGATTCTTCTATACATATTTGGGAGTCCTAGCAGCAAGTTCTAGTCCATTCTCTTCTTCTTCTTCTTCTACTTGTTCTTCTTCTTCTTTCTCTTCTTCTTCCTTCTCCTTGTTCTCCTTTGGTACATGTCCGCAAATAGGATCATCATGTTCAACTTCACTTATCTCAATATGTATGTGTATGTCTTCATCAACTTTCACATTAGCACTTTCAATAATCCTTCTCAACCTTTTGTTAAAACATTTGTATTCATTGCTAGTAGTAGAATATCCAAGAAATATTCCTTCATCACATCTAGCATCGAACTTTCCAAGATTTTGATCATCTCTTTTAATATAGCATCTGCTTCCAAATACCTTAAAATATTTCACACTAGGAGTCTTACCATTCCATAACTCAAAAGGTGTCTTTGTGTTGTTGTGTCTGATCTGAATTCTATTAAGAACATAAACAGTAGTATGTATCGCTTCTCTCCAATATACATCTGGTACATTGGACTCTTTCATCATAGTTCTAGCAGCTTCCTGAACTATCTTGTTTTTCCTTTCAACTACTCCATTCTGATGTGGGGTTCTCAGAGCATAAAACTATCTTTTTATGCCATGCTTCTCATAGAATGCATTAAATTCACTAGAAGTGAATTCACCACCTCTATTAGATCTCAAACACTTGATTTTTAGATTTACTTCATTTTCCACTCTTTCTTTGAATACCTTAAACCTATCTAGGGCCTGATTCTTCTCTCTGAGAAAAAAAACCCATGTCATTCGAGTATAATCATCAATAAGAAACATAAAGTACCTGTCACCATTCAGGATTTCAGTCCTAGTCAGATCACAAAGATTAGTGTGAATCAACTCCAACATTCTGGTATTAGAATTTTATTTTCCCTTAAAGCTACATCTTGTTTGCTTCCCCAATTGACAACTTTTGCAAATAACATTAGCAAGTCTTGTGATTCTACGCAGTCCTTGAACAATCTCCTTAGCATTGATCTTGACTAGGTTATCAAAGTTCACATGTCCCATTCTCTAGTGCCATAACCAACTTTCACTAATATGAGATACAAGACAATGACCATCAACTCCCTTTAGCTGATAGATGTTTCCATGAGCTCTTCTTCCAGTAGCAATCATATCTCCATTTCTGGATCCTTTCCTGATATCAGAAGTATTGTATTGAAACACAAGTTTAAAGCCATTGCTATACATCTGACCGACACTTAGAAGGTTATTCCTCAAACCCTTCACATAATATATATCATCAGTATTGTGCATTCCATCAAAACTAATTGAAACTTTACCACATATCTTAGCTCCTGAATCATCACCGAACATGACTAAACCACCATCATATTTTTCAAGTTTAGTGAACTTACTCTTATCTCCGGTCATGTGATTTGAACATCCACTATCAATTACCCAGTAGTCTTCATCTTGTCTTGCATGAAAAGTGGTAACCAAAGTACCTTCCATCATACTCTTCTTAATCTTTGGAGCCTTCTTACTTACACATTTTCCAGAGTTAGTGGATACAAATTTACTTTCCAAGGCTAAGAATAAGCATTCACTATCATCAACCTCATTTTTAGATTCATCATCAGAAATACTTGCCTCTTCCTTAACATAGTACAACTTCTTATACTTCTTATCTTTCCTATCCTTATCTTTACAATCCTTGTTCTTCTTATGTGTAGCCCTATTTGGACATCTCGAAGCATAATGACCAATGCTACCACAACTAAAGCATTTAAAGGGTAACATACCTTTATACTTTCTGGTACCTTTCTTCAATTTCCTGGTGAAGTTTGTTTCCAACTCTTCATCATCGCTATCTGATTCTTCAATCCTCAAAGCCTTAAATGTCATTTATGTCTTTTCTTCTGTCTTTTCATCTTTCCAGAACTTTCTTATCTCAAATGCTTGCAAGGTGCTGAAAAACTCTTCTAGAGTGTACTTCTTAGGATCATACATTTCTTCAATAACAGATATCTTGTCATTGTAACATTCCGGTAAAGTGATCAAGATCTTCTCGATTATATCTTCATCTGCTAGTTTTCCTCCTTGATTTCTAACCTCTTTGTCAATTTCACCTTTTCATTTCCTTCATACATGTCTTCCAACTTCCAGACTTCATATGCAGTATCCAGAGAATGAACCTTGATTCACTCATTTTTAGATAAACCATTGCAAATTGCATACTTCACCTTCTCATTTTCTTCATAAGAAGAGATCTCATTTGCAAAATTAACACCACCGAATGGAAGTGTATACTTATTCTCAAAAACCTTCCAAGTCTTGAAACCAAGAGAGATAATGTATGCTCTCATCTATCCCTTCTAGTCATTGTATTCAGTTCCATCAAACATAGGGATCACCAATTTGTGCGCCATCGGATCTTCCTTAAGCAGTTAAGCTCTACACAAGGAACCACAATCTTTGATACCGATTGTTAAATAGGCCTAGGACAACTGAGAGGTGGGTGAATCAATTGTCACACAAATTCAAACTTAAAACTTTATCACTTATCAAATCATCAACCACACTATTCTATTGTTAAGAATGAGCATGAAACATAGATAACAGAAAGTAAATCAACTCAATGAACACCATATTTTTACATGGAAAACCCAATAAGGGAAAAAATATGGTAAGGGCTAACTCACAATATAAAGATTATAAACTGAATACAAAGGCTCATTGCCAAGGGCTCACTACCCAAAAGAGGACTCACTATCCAAATACAAAGGCTCACTGCCTACAAAGGACTCACTGTCCAATAGTGAGGCTCAGTGCCTATAGATACAAAAGAGAACAAAAGATCCACCACTGCAATTAAAACACATTTGTAGGATTACAAAAACCTTCATCTCACTACCTTTAGCACACTAAAAAATTGTTATCACAACTCACTCACACACACTTCTTCTCTTAAGATTTGTGGCACACTTTCGTCACTTTGCATCACACAGTTATAAAACTCTTCACAATTCAACTTGCTTTATACCATTCTTAAACTTAGAAGCATTTGCCAAGGTCAGCCACAAAATAACCCATTTCATAAGTTCAAATTAGGTTGGCAACTCAAAATTCCCATGGTGGAAAGGAATAAGAGTGGACCAATAAAATTATTTTCTTGAATCTTCTACATGCTTCCTCAATTAAATTTTATTCTTCAAATGAAGTGTAAACACCAAGTCGGCCAAACCTAATGAAAACATAGATAAACATTGATGCACATGCTTCCCAAGAAGATGACACATAGATGTCACAACATGCTTCAATAAGCACGAGAATACATCTCAAAACCTTCCAGATACATCCACAGCAAAAACAACAGGCTTTGATCACTGAATTTCTTTCACCAATCTATCCAGACTGTGCAGACACACACAAAATACTAAAACATGACTTCCTGATTACCAAACTCCAAACCTCTTTGCCAAAGCATAGGAAAGACCTTCAAAAGACATATCCCAGATCTGCACAATCTGAAATGAAACAACGGAGGACTATGGAGCAAACACATTTCTCCCAGTCCACATAACACTAACTCTGCTGGTAGAACACACATACCGGTGGACACAAATTTCACGTACCATCTCACTAGATGCTAAAACTCAACATATGTTACCATGAAAATACCAATAACATGCCTTCAGATCTGCACAAGCATAGGATGAACATAGGTGGAGCACATATCGGAGCACATTTTGAACACATTCATCACTCTGACTTCTCTTCAAGCTCTTGAGAGAGCTTATCAACTTTCTCTTCTTTCCTCATCAAGGAATCTGAATAGATCCCAACAAGCTAAGAAGGGTGTTTATGTCTGAAAGAAGGTTCAAATAATTTGACTTCATTTCCCCCATACCTTCTTTAACAACCTACAAATCATCATGAGAAGATCCTGCTCCAATCCCCTCTTGTTTTCTCTTTAACTAGACTGCCCAAAGATGATCCTCAATCAATTTGTGCATCCTGTCATGATGAGATAATGCTGCAATAATCTCATCCTCCTTCACCTTCAACTTAGTCTTCAAGCTACGAACAACCTTCACCTCACATGAAGAAGCCTCAAACTGTTCTTGTTTCCTTGTGTTTGGAATCTTCACCAAGTCCTTCGATTGGCCAAGCTTATCAACCTCATCACCATCATTAAAACAAAGTGCATTTTCAGATTCATCCTTCCTTTGAGTGAGGAGTCTTCAAAGGTTATCTATCCATTTTTTTCTTGCATTATTGATGAGAATGACCTTGTCTTTCACTTCTTGAAGATGTTGTATTGCACTGGCAGCCACTAATCTAGCCTCTTTGGCTTTTTGCAACCATTCTTCATTCATCCTTTCAGACCTTTTAACCTCTTCGATGCCAAAACACACAAAATCAGTCCTATTATGCTTGATTTCTTCATGTCTACCAATGGGTGTAGGGTTGCCATAAAAGGATGATATCATATCATTTGCTTTTTTATGATCACAAGTTCCTATCTCCTACGAATGATGAGACATAATGTTGATGTCCTAAAAGAAATCAGTAATGACATCATGCCATTTTAAAATGTCTCCTTCATCATGTGTAGTCAAAACACTAGTGGCTACTCCATTAAGTAAAGGATCAACTTCCACATGTACTGATATATCTTGGAACTTCAAATCACAATCTGATTTTTCACCATGATAGGATGAAGTAATGCTAGAATTACCTAATGAAGCATCACAAGAATCCATATCTTCATGTGGCTGCTCTAATGTAACTGATTCATCTTCAACGATCACCTGCTTTTCTTCAATCTTGGACTCGTCATGAAGTGTCATGTGGTCCATATCTTTCTCTATGCAAATCTGAATTTTTTTCTCCATAGGATCAGCTATATGTTGGTCACTAACTTCATTGTAAATATTTCTAGACACTTCACCTGTAGAGATCTCTTGTTTCTCCTCCTTTTTGTTTTGTGATGTGGACCCCTTAGAAATCGATGCCACATACTGAACTAACCTGTCTATGGTTGCAATCCGTGAAAGCAATTTACTAAGATCCTCCAATTCTTTCATCATGGCAATTAACTGCTTCCTGGGAATAGCCATGCTGATCAACTGAAAACCAAATCAAACTAACTTGTGCGTAGCTGATTTCACACCAACAGGTTGGCAGGAAACCGCTCTGATACCACTGTAATATCCCTTGTCAAACTGATGTGGTTTTGCACTCAAGGAATATTGTTAAACATTTATAATGTAAACTTTAAGCTTGTTGGTCTGTGCTTTCAGTCCGATATGTTCTTGCTTAGATGTGTTTTGAGTGCTGCAAATAGATGTTTGAATGCTTCCAAAGGTGCTAGTTTTAATAATAATGAAATATATACTTTTCTTGACCACTCTCATACATTTACATGACTGTAATTAACAATAACAACAAGTTGACATAATTTCAAACACTTTGAATGCATCCTAAGATTGTCAATTTGCACCTACATCAACTAGGCAATAATGCAAGCACTTGTCATGTATAATATTCAACTCCCAAATTAAGGTACAACAAGACACATGTAAACCTTGTGCAAACAATCACTTACAACCAATAGACATTTGAGAAAACATATAGCATGCAACTAGTAAGTAACAAGATATAAGCAATGTACTTATCTCCCCATTGATGAATGTAATCCCAAGTACATAATGATGTAGAGATGTCGACACTTACAAATGAGATGCAAATACAAAGTCAAATCTGATATGAACATCCACCTGCAACAACAACTCTATATTGACAAATACTATGATGAAATTGCATATGATTTACAATGGAACCTAGAAGTGGAGGCTGCCTGAACAAATGGTTTCATTTCTCCTTGAGCTTGATGAGTTTACCCTCAAAGAAGTAGCGCCCAGCCTCATAAACTCCTACCAATACTTCTCGGATTTTATTGGAATTTTAGATGCCTTCTAGCTGCAAAATTGCACCCTTGTATAAGTCACCCTTGTACTACTGTGATCAAACCTCTGTAGTAAATGTAACCTGCCTGTAATCTCCTTCTAATAACATTGTATTTCCTTGCTTATCCTCCTAGAATGAATGTTGCAAAACACTTCATGAAATCAATGGTCAATGAGCAAGGTATGAGCCAAATCATGCCTCCTCTTGACTAGAAATGGTGGTATGAAAACAAATTGTGATATAATCAGATTATGCCAAATATCAACTCAATCACTATGGGAAAAATCAATGAAGACGAAAGCATAAAAATTTTCCTCCAAATTGAATCTCCAATCGAATAGCAAAATTGGCCCTTGGCCACAAATTTAGCTCCAATGAAAGGATTGATTTATCCTCTCTTCAACTACAACCCTTTGGAGGATATTTCACCACCTCAGTTATGCTATCAATGGGAGTTTCTATTCCCAAAGACAATGTAAACAAAACTGCAGAAACCCTTGGCTCTACAATGGACATGTCAAATCAATTATCAAACTCTTCATGTATGAGAAGCAAGCCCCCATCCTCTATTTATACTTTTTCACCTCAAGAGGTCGGCCTCTTCTAGAAGTCTGCAAATAACATTATAATATTATATTATAATTGCACTTTATTATAATATTAAATAATAACTCATCAAGTGCAATATGATAACACAATATGTTAGCCAACAAAATGTTATCAAACAGTGTGTTATCACACAAATGTTATCCAATAGTATGTTATCAAACAGTGTGTTATCAAATAGTATGTTATCCAACATTCAACAAATCATAAGAAACCTCCAATTAACTCCAAAATCAATGAGTAGAAGCCAACAACTGACTAGGTAACTTCCTGAAGAAGACCCCCTAACCACACTTCTTAGCCTACAAGGGTCAGGAATAGGCTAAATCCTTTGAATAGTGACGTTCATGAAAATGGGGACATTACACTTTGACCATGTGCTGTAGCTGCAACCAACAAGCTCATATCTCCAAAAATTGCCTACAAATCATCAAATCCTTGCTTCTCCACCACAAATCTGATATGCAATAATGAAGCAACCCTAGGTGCCACAAGTGGAAGTGAAACCAGCTTCAAAACCTAGGTGTTTGGGTCCTTGGATTCACACACCCTTGGTTGTAGCTTGTAAAACCAACAATGAAATGTATGGCCCTACTAAAACCACATGTGCCAGCGTTTATTGGAATAATCAGCAATAATAATCAATAAATAACTATATGATATACAATAAACTCTTTTGAAAATTTTGAAATGCTTAATATCTTCAACCAATGAAGCTCAGATAATAAGCCTCAGATCAGATTATTCAATCTAATGCCGTTGGGTGATCTTTCACACCTGTAGACATTGTTCTTTTCAAGGGATTTCATCTTAAAAAAAACTTCAATCCCCAAAACCAACAAACCCTTGCTCAATTTCTCCAAATTGCACAAGTTTCAAAGAAATAATCAATAATAATGAAAAAAGCACTTTTTCTTTTTATATTCTCCAAATCCCAACACCCCCACTTGGCCAAATAAACATTTGTTTTTGTTTCCTTTTAATACATTTGAATTTTAATATAATATTTAATAAAGCATCATTAAAGGATAATGCTTTATTAAATGCCACTTAACCCCCTTATAACATCATATAATAAAGTCATCATTAATAAACAATAAACTATTAAAGTGAAATTAACTATAATAATATAATTAAATCATTAATTCCCAATAATAAACAAACACCAACTCACAAGAGTGACCTAATCACATTTTTCGGATGTAGGCATGATGACAATTGATCTAGACATGACTTACTATAAATAGTAAGTACGATTAATATGACCAAGTGACTTACTAAAAATAGTATGTGTGAGAGAAAATGACCAGGATGACCTCTAAAAGGCCCACCACCAATACACTAAGTCACTAAGCAGAAAAATACTGAAATGAACATCAAAAGGCTTGTCGATGAGTCATTGATTACCCTCAGATGGGTCCCCTAAAGATCTCATTAGCCTACAGGAACTAGATAGTAGACTAACCACTGCAAACATACTGATCTAGAAAAAGGGGACATTACACAAGATTATCCCCTTATAGAACAAAAAAAACCAAAGGTCACCACATGTCTCAAAAAGTACGTTGTGGCAATATCAAATGTATTGTGGTGCCTCTCATAGGTTGAAGATGTTCAAGGGATGAACTTAGGGACATATCTCTGTACTTAGAAAGGCCATGATAGCAAATACATGGACCACAAATAGGAAAAAAGAAAAAGAAGGGAGATCAAAGATAATATATGTAATAGAGAAGAGATAATTATAACACCAAAGCATATGTGATTTGTATCTCTATATTTGAAGTATGAAAGGTTGTATGTAACATTGATTATATAAATAAATAAATGAATGATTAAATCTTATGATATGTATATAAATGTGTATCTTTTTTTAATTATATGTATAATCTATCTCACTAATTCTATTTTCTTTATTATTCTATCTTAAGGTTAACTTTTTGACATGTAGATTTCAAACCTTAAACCTTAGATCTGTATTTATTGTCTATATGGACAATAGATTATTATAAAAATTTTGTTGAGATTTGCATATGGCCATGAAGTACATGCTAGTCTCATTTCATAATGGCACCCTAACATTAGTTAGATAAGAGAAACAAGGAGAAGTGGGGTGATTGAAAGTCTTAAGGTCTATGGTGCATTGACATTGGTTGGTGGAGTATATGAATCAAAACTTGGAAAAATCGAAGTTAATTTAATTGGACATTTCATATTTTTCCAAAATATTGAAAATAAAAGATAACCATCTAAGTGAAAATTGAATTTTTGGAAAATCAAAAGGATTTGCTTGGATAAACTTGCCTGATTGAAGAGGAGAAAAAAAATCGAAATTGAGAGAAAAAGATGAAATTACTAAAATGAATTGAATTCTTCAACATTATAATGAGTTTCAACAACTCATTTTTCACACACAGCTGAAGAGAAGTTAATCTCTCGAAGTTGTAATAAAATTGAGACAAGATCAATTCTTCTGCAGGAAAAGTTGATTTTCTCAGAGGAAAGAGTAATTTTATGCTGAGGAAGTAATTTCTTGGAGAAGTAAAAGAATTTCTTGGCTAAAAGTTGAACTTCTCAGCAAGTTGGCGCACTTTTCCATTTGATTTTTTGATTGAATCCTCAAAATTTGAATCTGATTCGCAGCCAGAGGATTTTTCCTAAGGTTTGGAGTTCAGTTGGCTAAATTCATCAATTCTTCTTTTGTCTTTTTCATTCTGGCTAAGTTCTGGCAAAATTTCAAGAAAAATCGTTTACTTTCAGCTTGCTTTTTCGCAGAAATTTAATTATTTAATAAGCTGAAAGTTAAATTTTTGAATAAAAGGCACAGGAATAAATTATATTTTAAAGTCTCTGTATTAATATTTATATTTTTACTGTAGGTTAATGACCACAGTGGGAGAACCATCAAAGAAGGTGTTGATGAAGTTTGCCAGTAAAGGGGTACAACGAGAGTCAAAGATTAATTCCAAATCGAACAATGTTGCAGACACTGATCTCGGACATGTAGCTTCATGGAGTTCAAAAAGAGAGTATATGAACATGCTGGATTACCAACACCAATTGTCAGACGAATGGTGAGGAATGGAATTTTCCAAGCAGCTAGATTCCTGTCTACAATAGATTATGCCGAGTTGATGGTAGAATGCGCCATTCATTATGATGCTTAGGAAAAACAAATTGTTGCACCTAACGGAAGGATTCTGGCTCACCTTGGAAAAGTGGCAATACAAGAGGCGTTTGATATCCCAACACATCACCGAACCGTCTACAAAACCAAGGAGGACGCCAAGAGATTGTATGATAGCCAGTCTGAATTGTGCGCCACAAATGTTAATAAGTCATGGTTGGAGAAGCCTAGACCATCCACAAAAAAGATGCCTAAGAAGCCACACCAGACAGATTTTAAAGAGGATTATGGTCGTTTAGCCTTCTTGACCAATCTCTACTCAAAAGCATGTCGTACCCATCAGGAATATCCACCACTAAGATATCTATACAACTTTGTATTCTTGGGTTTGCTGCTAATTGCTTGTAGATATTATTTAATTCTCCCATAACTGGGACTTCCATTTTATCTAATTGTGTGACCTTCTCGTTGGTTCTTGCAGGCACAAGTCCTAACCTATGGCAGACGGCTAGTGGCATCACGTTGCTTGAAGCACCGGAATCCACTAGGCAATTGTGTAACATTTTTCCAAATATTTTGACTGATAATAAAAACAGGGTGGGCTCATCTTTTCCTTGGTAAAAGACCACCGAGTGTTTCTCCCAATTGTTAATATCTTAGTTCTTCTCCTTTTGTGTTCCAGGAACAATTTCTCTTTTTGGTGGGGTCTGTGGTTGCTCATTTGCTAGGACTTCTTCTTGAAAAATGTTTGTGTCCATAAGGACTTCTTCTGGTGACATGTCTCTTTGATTGGAACTTCTAGATGATGTTTGGGTTATGCCTGTCACTTCTAACTCGGCAATATTGGTATTTGTCGGAGCATTGGGTACTCTGTTTGGCACATTATGTGGGACGTTTCTTGGAACAAATGCTTCAGTCAAACTACCCAACAATGTTTCCCTAATCTCAGGGATTCTCATTAACTCAATCAAAGGTAAGCTTACCTTCATCCTTTTAAATTCTTCCAACATGTATGAACTTAACCTCTTCAACTCTTCTCTAGGACAATCCTTTTTTTTTGCTTGAACTTGCTCTGCTTGAGGGATCATTTGTCTTGTTTTTTATGTTTGTGGAACGACAACTTGTCTCATTCCATTTGGTTGAGCATTCTGCTGGCGATACTCTGGCGAATCTCTGGGAAGAGATGGCACATTAGTAGCATTTGGATTTGGTGGGGTTTGGAAATTGTTTGGAGGAATAGATGAAGTCAGGGGTTCACTTTGGCAATTATTCCTTTGGTATAGCCTAAATGGATTTCCAGCCGCCTGTTGGAGTACCTCTCTGGTTCCTTCGACCAGTATACTGTTATGCAATGGAGGGAAATTATAACCATTGATTGTAGCTAGCTGGCTAGACGGGTCTTGAATTTCTGGTCCATCTTGATATCGTGGCACCTCCACTGGGCCATTTGTAGATGCAGATGGAAATCTATGATTATGTTGATACTGTGGGTATTCTTGGGGTGGAAATTTGACACTCTCAATCACGAGGGCCTGATCGTATCTTGGTGCAGGAACTAATTCGTACCCAATTACTGGAGGATCTTTTGCCTCTGAATTTCTTCTTTCACTTTTGAAAATATTTGCGGCTACTTGGAATTCACGACAATGTAACTCAAAATGTTGATCTGTGTTGTGCAGTTTGCATCATCCTGATAATGTTGCTTCGGTTAGGAACACCTTGTCTGCGGGACGATTGTCGGTAGGCAGATTATCCAAGGGTGATGGTACAGTACCGTTGTTAGGTCTGGTGTTCTAGGTCTTCTTTTGGAAGCTTGAATTGTTATTTTGGAAACCTTGATTATTCCCTCGATAATTTTGATTGTCTCTTTGATAATTCTGATTATCTCTATGGTATCTGGAATGACCTTGACCTTGGTAATTCCCTTGAGGTTCCTGATAGCTCTTTTGAAAACTCTGCATTTGGCTATTTTCACCTTTCAAATATGTGACTTCAGTCGATAGCTCCTTGACTTGTTCAATCAAGTCCTTCATTTCATCCTTTTCTTCTTGAGTTCAGGTTGAAGTTGTCACATTCTAAAGATAAATTGGGGGTGTGTGCAAGAAGTTGAGTCCACTTTTTGGCCAAAAAGTGGAAGTGTTTTCCCTGATTTTTCAGTATTTGACACATTTGACCTTAAAATTTGAAGCACTTAGAGATGAAATCTTTAAAAAAGTCACTAATCATAAAATGTAGTGCTCGGAGTCTAGTTTCCAAATATATAGTTTATTTCAATACCCAGATTGTACAAATTGAGTTTCAATAGGCATTTCAAAAAACCACTGTTTAAAAGTCATTTTTTTGTACCATACCATGCACGTGTACGACATCCATATTTTGACTTAAATTATCGTATTTTCTAAATCCTTTTGGGAAAAGTTTTATGACTCACTGAACCTTGCTCTTGATATTTTTTTGTAATTTTTTATTGAAATTTTTTTTTTTTTTTAATTTTTATTAAGGCAAATTTGTTGTTTTGAAAAATCGTCATGTACGACATGCATAAGATGACCTAAACTTATCATTTTTTGATTTTTTTTTTTTAAATTGAAAAGAATTGTCTGAAGTTTGCTCTCGTGCAATCCGTTTGTCAAAATGTTATGTTGATCAAAAGTTATTCAAATAGTAAAAAACTCTGATATTTAAAGTTTATGCACCAATTTTATTATAAATTAATTGAAAAATACAAATAATAATTCAATTGCAAAAAAAATTATATATTTAGAATCTGCATTGTTTGATCTAAAATGGGTTTTCATTTTGTCAGAAAATTTTGAAAAAAGGTCGTCAGCCATATGTCCAAAGTCGATATTTTGCTTTGACATTGTTAGGGCCTTCAATTTGCAGGTCAAACTAGGTTGAAGGCTTAGGTTGGACTTCCAAAGCTTTTCCCGAACCGAAAACCTTGGCAAAAACCAGCCCACGATGCAAAACCAAATTCAAATTTCAAAAAACGGGATCCCGATTATAACACGGGATCCCGTTTACTAATAAACGGGATCCCGTGTTATAATCGGGATCCCGTTTCGATTTCGACCGTTGTAAAGGTAACGGGATCCCGTTTAGACTGGATTCTAGTGAACGGGATCCCGATTATGGAGCGGGATCCTGTTTATTAGTAAACGGGATCCCGTTTGGTAATCGGGATCCCGTTTTATTATAAACGGGATCGCGTTTATAGGCGGGATCCGTTTTATATTAAAAACAACTTTGTTGACAATTAACATCCTTCTGCAACTGCAACTTGATGTAATATGCGATTGAAGTCGCGAAAATCAATTATTTTTCATAAGTTATTGTATTTCTGGTGGTCAATTTAATTTTTTTGTTGAAGTTTTATCAAAGGGCATCATCTACACCATTTTTGAAGTGAAATTTGCAATATGGATTGAATTTTTCAAAGGAAGCATAAAGAAAACAATTTTTAAAGTGGAATTGTGGTAGTTTTCTATTTGTTTTGAGGAACACAAGAGGAAGAATTTTGGCGTAATAGGTATTCAACTTCCAATTTGGATTCAATATTTTGAAGTATTTCACTATTAACATTCATTTGTGCTTGAGAATTTTATAATTATAGGAGATAAATTTCATAATAAGAGAAGAAAGACATTGACTCCTCAAGAAGTTGAAGCAAATAAAGAAAAAGAGAACAAAGACAAAGAGAAAGAAGAATGAGAATAAAATCAATGAGCGATGGTGGAGCAACCAATTCAACAACTATTGAAGATGAAAACATTGAAGATACCATAGTTGTAGATGAAGCTAATTTGCAAGGAGTCAATTTGGAGAAGAATATGATTATACAAACAAGTCCTACTATGTCTTCAAATCCCTCTTTGAATGCTATGGAGAATGTTTCAATATACACAAATCCAGGTACGTCTTCAAATCCACATGTTAGTGACATGGTAAATTTGTTTGTAGAAGATTTACAAGAAGCTGGATATAATGATGTTGACATTGGCTATATTCAAAGAAATGAAACTTTTATAGAATTTGTTGAAAACAAAAAAGAAAAATCTTTTGTTGCAAATGAAAATCAAAATGATCATTTTCTTGAAAATGAAAACAAAACCTATATTTTTGATGATAAGAAATGAAAATGAAAACCGTTTTGTTGGGTAGAAAGAAAATGAAAATGAGAACCCGTTTGTTAATGAAAATGAAGATATAGAAATGAAAATGAAAATGAAAACCGTTTGTTGATGAAAATAGAAAATAGAAAACTGTTTTGTTGTTGAAAATGAAGATGAAAATGTAAATGTAAGTAGAGATGAGATGAAAATGCAGTGAAAATCTAAGTGTGGAGTTAATGAAAATACTTTTTTAAAATTGGAGTAGTGTTTTAGAATGTCCACTTGATCAAATTTCTTGGAGGCAAATAAGAGTATAGATATAATATACTGCGGAATTCTTTTATCGTTAAAAATTGCATTTTAATGTCAACTAATGATGCAATTGATTAGAATGCAAAAAATGAGGAAAGTAATGAAAAGGTTAGGCTTTTATGTTAAACCAAAAAAAAAGATCAATCATTAAAACATGTTATGTCTATTGTTGCTAGTGCCATTCAATCTATTAAGAAAAATAGTCAATCTAAAAAGAAAAATGCAGCAAGAAGAGCTCTAACTATAGTTTAAATAAAATAACTGAATAAAAGAATGAAGTAGAAGCAATATTAGAGAGTTTTGAAAATGCATCCTAAAACATTACTAAGAGCAGCAAAAGAAGAAAGTATAGAAAATGATCTATCAATCAATGTTGGAGTTTAGATTGAATGACTATCAAAGGTCCTGATATAAAATTAGTGTTAGGGAATTAAATCATGAAAAAATATTGTGATGGTACTGGGTTTCATCTAATGCTAGGAATGTTTTAAAGTGGGGTGGGGTCCAAAGTGCAGAATCCTCACCCAAAACACCTATTAGATACAACACAAACTGAGATTTTATAAAAAATTTGTAGCGATTGATTGTTACGAGTAATATTAAAATAAGTCAAAGGTCTTTTGAAAATGTAAACCCTGGTATGTAGAAAATTAATAAGCAACAAATATCTTGTTGTTGTAAAATGCATGTTCAATTTACGTTTATTTTTTATGATGTTTTCGATATATACATTGTACCTTGCATACTAACATGATTATACAGGAGTGTGGTATTGATATGCCACTTGAAGCAATAAGAGAGTTTATTTCAGGTTTGTTTTGTGAAAAATCTAATGACAAATTATTTTATTTAAGTTCTTGTATATATGGACAATGCATTAACTGTGGAAATCTTTCATTTTTAAGAATTTGTTTGCATGAAAGTGTTGATCATGATTTTGGACAACAATTAGTAGATGTCAAAAGATTTAGGAATGTTCACTATTATTTAAAAGATGGAAAAATAGGAAAGCGTTGTGATTTAGTTACAGAAAAAGTTAGTGTGCATGCATTTATGAGTGAATTTAATAATAAAATTGTACCAAAATATGTTATGCACTCTGAACATGCTCGATGGCTTGATGGCCAATTTTGTGCATGTAGAAACACATTTCCAATTGGTACTATACTTTCAGTGGTTGATTTTGCGGAGAATTATACTCTCGCTTCGCAAGAGGAAATTCAATCTCAATATTATAATTCATTGCAAGTAGCTATGTTTGTTCATATTGTTTATAGATATGTAGATGATAACACTGAGGATGATAGAAATTTTTTGAGAATTATCATTTTATTTGGTGACAATCAGTTACACTCATCAGATTTTGTTCAATATTGTTTCAGTATATTTTATAGAAATTTAAGAGAAAGAGGAATCCACATGAAAGAACACCTCATATGATCAGATAATTGTACGTGGTAGTTCAAGAATGCTCGAATGTTCTATTGGTTAAGTAGGTTTCAAAAGGAACTTAATGTCCAACATATATGGAGTTTTTTTGAAGCTGGGCATGGTAAAGGAGAACATGATGGAGTTGGTGTGTGTGTCAAAAGAATTCTTGCTAGGGAACAATTAAAATTCAAGGATTCAGTAAAATTTAAAAATGCACATGAGATTGTGGATTGGTGTAATAGAAGATTATCTGCACCTGGTTCGAGTGATTACTATATAGTTCATCGATTCTTTTGGTTGGTGGAAGAAGAGAATATTGTATCTAGAGTTGATTGTGAGACAATTAATTGGATCTATAAATGGCATTCATTTAAGTCTTGAAACAAGCACATGGACTATTTGGACAAGGGAGCTTGCATGTTTTTCCAGTTTTGTATCTCAAGAGATTGGGAAGCATGTGAAAATACAGAATGGGTTGAACAGTGGGAGCAAAGATCATTGAAACTTGCAGAAGCACATAATCAATATGAAAGAACAATGAGAAAATGATCAATTATTTGCATCACGAAGATTATGGTGTGTTTGAGAACTTGTATAAAAGAGGTATTTTAATTTAATTTATTTCATTTTATTTTGCTTTATTAAAGTTATTTTTTGACACTAATTAGTTATATGGATATGCACAAGTTAGTAAATCAAGAATTTTGTTGGCAGGACATGTGTATCTTGTTATTGCACCTGAGGGGAATGAAGAACAAACAGAATATTGGTTGGCTCGTTGTGTGGAAACTAAACATAATTTGTTAACACCTCGAGAAGATGATGATGGGTTTCATTATCAAGGGTAGAGTGATCCCCTTAAAGACACCTCCTTAAACAAATTTTGATAACAAGTTTTCAGATCCCCTTAAGCTATTTTTTAGAACAAGTCTTTGATCCTGCCAGTAAATTTTGAGAAATTTATTTGATGGTGGTTTTGAACATGTTTTCAATAGGATGCGATTGGTGGTTGTTGGCACTTGGCTATGAAAATACTTGAGAAGAAAGAATGGTCTACCTGCATTCGAAGACTATGAAACACATAAAAAGATTATGCATTATTCACATTTGGTGGTGGCAACAAATATAAAACTAGAGCACTATCATGGAAGACCTTCAAAAAAATTACTATGGTCAATTTCTATGGAAGAGCATGAGGCAATCATAGATGCATTGCAAAAAAGAGAGGATGTAGATGGTACAATGGAATAAGTAAATACAGGTAAATATAGTTTTAGTTTTATTTTTTCCTTTTAAATACATTAAATACATGTTTCAACATTGGTCAAGTGTGCTATTAGTTGAAATTGATTTAAATTGTCCTTTTATACATCCTTAAGGCATAATCAAAAAAAGGATCTAGTCCATGCAGATTCAACCTAGACAACATGGAATACTTGGTAAAAATAGGTAATTATTAGTTAAATTATATTTAAATACATACATTTTTTATTACATATTGATATTGCCTGTACATTAATAGTTAAAATTGATTTATTGTCCCTTTTTGTACCCTTAAGCCATCATTGCATTGATCTCGTACTTTGAAACAAAAAGGAGAGGATGCCTGGATTCAACCTACAAACATGTGTGGAATACTTTTAAATGTAGGTACTTGAGTTCTGCACATATAGATAGTTTTATATAAATTAAAATATGTATGTTTTGATGATTTCATTGATATTGCTTGTACCTTTTTGATATTAGGTGGTGTGAAGACCTACTACATTCCTAGCCACGAGTTTGAGATGTTCTTGAGATGGCATATCCAAGATTTGTAAGCATCATTTTGAGATTGTATATGTACTATACATACTTACAAATTAAAGCATGATCTATGTACTTCTATATGTATCAAATCAATATTCATATTTGGGCATATTACTTGGCCCTTAAGACATCCTTAAGATGTTCTATTATGACCCTTTTTAGACATCCCCTTAATTAACATGTTCTATTATGACCCCTTTAGACATCCCCTTAGTTAACACGTTCTATTATGACCCCTTTAGACATCCCCTTAAGACCTCTTAAGACATCCCTTTAATTAACACATTCTATTATGACCCCTTTAGACATCCCCTTAAGACATATTATAACCCCTTAAGACATCCCCTTAAGATGTTCTATTATGACCCTTTTAGACATCCCCTTAATTAACATGTTCTATTATGACCCCTTTAGACATCCCCTTAAGACTCCTTAAGACATCCCCTTAATCAACATGTTCTATTATGACCCCTTTAGACATCCCCTTAAGACATATTATAACCCCTTAAGACATCCCCTTAAGACGTTCTATTATGACCCCTTTAGATGTCCCATTAATTAACATGTTCTATTATGACCCCTTTAGACATCCCCTTAAGACCCCTTAAGACATCCCCTTAATTAACACGTTCTATTATGACCCCTTTAGACATCCCCTTAAGACATATTATAACCCCTTAAGACATCCCCTTAAGACGTTCTATTATGATCCCTTTAGACATCCCCTTAATTAACATGTTCTATTATGACCCCTTTAGACATCCCCTTAAGACCCCTTAAGACATCCCCTTAATTAACACGTTCTATTATGACCCTTTTAGACATCCCCTTAATTCACATGTTCTATTATGACCCCTTTAGACATCCCCTTAAGACCCCTTAAGACATCCCCTTAATTAACACGTTCTATTATGACCCCTTTAGACATCCCCTTAAGACCCCTTAAGACATCCCCTTAAGACGTTCTATTATGATCCCTTTAGGCGTCCCTTAATTAACATGTTCTATTATGACCCTTTATAGGCACCCCTTAAAGGCTGATCATTATTTGTTTTGACAACTTATAAATTAGTGTTTAGATGAACTATTATTTATAGGTATTTATTAATGCTTTTTATTCTCTAATCTTCTAGTATTGTTAGAGGGTTAGGATTAAATTTTTAATTAGAGTTAGAATTGAACCCTAATTCTAAGCTGTAATACTAATTGAACCCTAACCCTAATCGATATTAGAACCCAACCCTTATTGACCCTTACCACATCCTAAAATTAATCCTATCCCTAAGCCTTGTTGTATCTAACCCCAATTGAAACCCTAACCCTAACTCTGGTTATTGTCCTAATCCTAACAACACATAAAGTTTTTATCTATAACCCTAACCTTGAATTCATAGAGAAAATTTTGTGGGGTGTATTTTCTATTTCTTATGTACATAATTTATGTGATATTCATTTTTTTCTTGTTATTGACACATGGAGGCAAGACTTTTATTCATTTTCATACACTACACACAATCCTTGATATTCTAAATGGGGGAACAATGATGAAATTAATTTTCCTTTGGATTGAGCTCCATATTCATCATTTTAAAATTTATCATGTGTGTGTGTACACTACGTGTCATCACCTAATGGTTACAATGCGTTTACATATACACATTCTCATAATGTTATCATAATTTATGTGATATTCTATTTTTTTTCTTGTTATTGACACATGGAGGCAAGACTTTTATTCATTTTTCATACACTACACACAATCATGATATTCTAAATGGGGGAAACAATGATGAAATTAATTTTCCTTTGGATTGAGCTCCATATTCATCATTTTTAAAATTTATCATGTGTGTACACTATGTATTCATCACCTAATGGTTACAATCGTTTTACATATACACATTCTCATGTTATCATAATTTATATTTTTTCTAATGATTACCTCTTTCCTTAATTTTTAGTACCAACACTTTTTTCCATTACTAGTGAGAAACTAATGGTGTCATTTTATAAATATGTACATTAGCTAATTATATCAATACCTTGTTAGATTTTTTAACTATAAAGAATTTTATTTTCTTAAGAGTTTAGAGCAATGACTTTATTTCTCAATCTAGTTAAGGAAAAATTAAAGAATAAAATAACAAATAATGGTGATATCCATGATATTCACAAGGTATAGGAATTCCAAGTGCACCAACAATGAGGTAAAATTCAATTTATAGAACTAAATAAGTAGGTAAATCCACATAAATTTTCTCTCATAAAATTAAAATTAATACATTAGAAGGAAAATATCTTCTTGTTAGTTGAAGAGATTAAACCTAAAATTATTCTACAATTATGAAGTCGTTCACATTAATGTCCTATATTAATGTCTTGACTATGAACATAAAATGCATAAATGTACATGTGTAAATTAAAATTTCAAACAATAATAAAGTCCATAATTTATGTAACATATTAAGTGCATGAAACCAATATATTAAGCGCACATGAAATAAAGTCCAACAGAGTACATGACAAACAAGAAATATAAAATACATAAAATCACATGTTTGTAGGTCATGTACTATCTCTATAATCAAGAGACCTCTTCACACCATGCAGACTATATGGATGACCTGAAACACTCTGTACATAAGAGAAAGATGAAATTAGATGTAAGACAATAAAAAATGATTTAATGAAAATTTCATTTATAATCCATCATAAAATTAAATTGCCACCATATCTACATCTAGATGCTCTGGTGCACCTGAAAAAACCTCTAAATTATCTAAATCAATCTACATAAACAAGACAAAGAAATTCAAAATTAGATGTACAACTCTACAATTATTATTTTTTTATTCAATTTAATTTAGAATTTATCATATTTTAATTACATACCGTATTCTGAGGTTGTGCACTAGGCTCTTCTCTAGGACCTGTCTATACATGCTCAACTATAGGATGTGTCTTCTCTTAGGCTCTTCTCTAGGACCTGTCTCTATGCTTCCCACTCGCTATCGTAGAAGCGTGCTAATCAAGGTCTCCTGCGAGTGTAATAAGGGAACCTAATGTTGAGACCAGAGCTTGATGATGTATAGGTGCAGGAATGGGAGGACCAAGAGCAACAAAAAGGGGTTGTGCTCTAGATCCCGAACCGTAATGGGATCCTGATTTTTAAAAATCAGGATCTCGTTTATTAAATCAGGATCCCGTTTGTTCAATGCCGATTTCAAATTTTTTCCTAAGGCAGAAAACTTCCACGTTTCGTGGACTCAACTTTGTGCACTTACCCAAATGAAAAACATAATGTGATATGAAAACAAATGCTATATGACCTAAAAAGATGAACAAACTATAATAATAAGCTATGAAACTTAAAGATTGCACCTGAAAAATGGAAGAACGTAGAATGGAGGTCTAGATCATTGAAAAATTTATTGTTGAAGTTGACTAGGATTCATATGCCAGGTTGGGAAAATAAGTCTGGTTTCTAGGAAAATGCATTGGAGTAGGTTTCAGTCAAAAGGGTATCCAAATCTGTGAAAATATTGATTAGGCCTATACAATGGGACTCATTTTCCAATAGTAGTGAATCGGTCCACTTCTGCTTTCTGGAAGTTCCAAAGTGGATTCTTTGCCTCTTAGTCTGCTCTACTCTTTTGACTAGTTTCCAAATTGAAAACTTCAAAATACCACCTATAGATCTTCTCCAAGATTTTTCCAAGGCTTGATGACAACTTTGACAACTTTTCTCCAACTTTTCTTCTTGGGAAATATGCAACCTAGCTCTACAAATAATATATAAGAGAGGGAAAAAATTTGTGGGTGTTAGTGAATAGGAGTTTTCCTTGGTCAAGCCCCTTGTGTTAGGAATTGTATGCATAAAATACCAATTAAATGCAAATAAAGACTAAACAAAGGAATGAAAGAAACACATAGATAATAACAGTGAGATAATATTTAATGTGGTTCACCCAAACTTGGGCTACATCCACCAACAGAGAGTCCAATATTATTATCCAGTAAATTGAAATGATTACAATTAGTAATCCTTACAACTCAATACCGTTGCAAATGCTACAATATAGTATCAAAAGAAACCCTAATCCTTAACCTTTTATCAAGACTTATGTTGGTTACAAAAATAGTGTTTTTTATGTTATCTAATAGAAAAATAACACCCGACGCCTATATAAAATAATAAAAAAATGTGAGGTTTTGAGGGCGTTGCCCCTGAGCCCTCACAGGGGCACTACCCTTTGACCCTGTCTTGGGAGTGCTACCCCCAAACCCCTATTAAATAATTTGGGGGCAAACCACACTAATAAAAGTGGGGAAAAATTTAACTTCTGAGTCTAATTAGGCTCCATATACCAACATGTTGGTGATTAAACCTTGAAATGAAAGAAAATATAGAAGGAGAATGATGAATGAACATTTAAAGATGATGTTGAAACTCACCAAACCCTAGCAATAAGGTGCTACAAACTTGTAATTAATGGCCCCAATAGATGTAGACTTGGAAAATTACTTGATGTTGATAGATCTTGAATGAAGCACTTGCTTGAAACACAAGCCCTACATCACAATTGTTAGTTCTAAAACAACATGATGCAAGCAATCTTTGACATGATGATTGATTCTTGAATTCTTGATAGTCTGCCCTTAAAATGCCTTGAATGATCTTGTGAATGCCCAAATTCTCTTGTGAACTCTTGTCAAAATTTCTAGGTGTTGAATATGAGTGAAATAACCTTGTATTTATACTTAATTGAGCAAGAATTCCTAAAATTACAACACTATAAGCCGACATTAGATCTAGGAGAATAAAATACCACTAGAAATTTGAATTAAAATTAAATTTTGGTTACACGAGACTCATTTGCCCAAGATGGTGAATGAGTCCCATTACACATAATGTATGGGGCCAAAAATCAAAAGTGTCTAGAAATGTGTGAAACCTACATCGTGGCCAAAAATACCTAGGTGGGACTCATTCACCCAAGGTGGCGAATGAGTCCTACACACAAGATAGGAACATCTAAATTATGATTGGTTACTAATTGGTGTTGAGCTTATCATAAAAAAGATGCAATAAATGAGGCTTGTGGATGAAAAATAGGGCCAATTAAAGCATAAGAAAGCCAAATTATTGATGAAAAGCCTATAGAATTATGAAAGTGTGTTACAAAACTTTACAACACTCCAAATAAGGCAAGGTTAAGATCAGTTATGATTAAAATTGTGTTTATTATTCTTAGTTAATTGATAAAACCCTAGAAAAAGTGTGAAAGTGTGGTAAAACACTTCACACCACTTTTGCAAGGCACCATTAAATTCCATTAGTCCACAAGGGCCCAAGATGTAATGTGAATGTGTTATCCACATTACACCACTAAATCAAGGCAACATTAAGCCAAAATCCACAAGGAGGACCCAATTGAGTGAGAAAAATGTCAAAGGACCCATTTTTGACACTACAAATGTTATCTTGGTAGAGATCGATAAGTTGACCAAGGTTGTGCACTTCATTCTAGGAAACCTTAAGGATGGGTCAATAACCCTAGCCAAGAAATTTTTCTAGAAGATCTTCCATTTGCATGGAGTGCTAGAGACTATCATTTTTGATACAAATACCCAAATGACCTCAAGATTTTGGATGACCCTAAATGCCACATTGGGAACCGAATTGAATTTTAGCTCATCTTATCATCCTCAAACTGATAGACAGAAAAAGAAGGTGAATCAGGTGGTTGAAGACCCTTTGAATGAATTTTATGGACCAATAGTATAAGTGGGAAGAATATTTACCATTGGTAGAGTTTTCTTACAACTCTTATCACACATCCCTAGGTATGGCACCATTTTAAGCTCTTTATGGGTGAAAGTTTTGTACACCCATCAGTTGGGATAAATTAGAGGATAGGATCATAGTAGGACCTAAAATGGTGAAGGAAATGGAAGAACAAATGAGAGTCATTATGAACAAACTGTAGGAGGCAATAGATCAACAGAAAATTTATGTAGACAAGAACAAAAACCTTAGATATTTTGTGATAGGGGATAAAGTTTTCTTAAGAGTTAGACCTCATAATAGTGCTATTTAATTTGGATAGGCTTCCAAGTTGGCCCCAAGATATGTGGGATAGTTTGAAGTCCTTGAAGTGATTAATCCAGTTGCTTATAGACTAGCTCTACCACCTACTCTGGCTCAACATCATAACATGTTTCATGTTTCTTTGCTTAATCCATATCATCCTAATACAACTCATGTGCTTTATTATAAATTGTTGTAGGTATAGGATCCATGAGTGGTGCTAGTGGAGCCAATTAGAATCCTAGATAGACACAACGTTAAGTTGCAGAGTAGAGATATTGCTTAGTTTAAGGTCCAATGAGACTAGTACTTTGAAGATAGTGCTACTTGGGAGGATGTGGAAGAAATAGAACACTTCTTTCCTCATTTTATTTCTTGATAAAGAGACTTTTATCATTTTTCTTGAAAATTTTGGATTGGAACAATTTGATGTGACATTGAAATAGACATATATGCTTTAATTTTTATTAAATAGATAACAGGACGATGTTTCTTCCAAGAGGGGAAGGAAGTCATAACCCAAATTTATTGCATTTTTAATTATAATCTAATAAATTTAATTATTGAGGAAATTCAATATGTTGAATGGAAATTTTGATATTTTTGAAAAGATTGAAATAAGTTGACCATTGTTGACTATGCGATCTTTTTGAATTATCCTATATATTGTTATTATTTGAATGTTACTGATGAATTTTGGCAAGTACAAATGTGCATAGTTGTAGGGTCACAGGTTGAAGGACGAGAACATAGTTGAAGTAAGATTGTTTAGCCAGATTGAATGGTAAGCTAGATGGAATATGGGTGCACACACCACAAATGGCATGATGATTTGAATTTGAAATTTTTGCATATAGAACTTAATTACATGATTTGAATTGTTCCAATGATTGAAGATGAATGGCTTGTAGAAAAGGAAACCCATGATTTCATTGTTTACCATAATTTTGGTGTTTTGAGGATTTTGAAGAAAATAAAAGTACGTATTCTAAAGAATGATTAAAAAGGATAAGAATTTCACTATATGAAATTAAGTAAAAGTTTATTCTTGTTCAAATATATTGATGCTCAAAATGAGATAAAAGTTATTTTATTTAATTAAATGTTTGTGTATGGAACACATAAACCTCTTCAAACATATATATATATATATATATATATATATATATGCGAATACATATGAAAACACACACATACATATTTATATTGAATTTGAAAACCAATATTATCATTATTGGACTATTAGAATCTAAATGAAAATCATGTGGAAATCCCATGAATGTTGTGGTCTGCCATCAAAATTAAGACAATATTTGAATTATGAGAGTGGGGAAACAAAATAATCAATGTCAATTATCATTTGAAAACAATACCTTAGTGGAGGCATAGTGAAATGGAGGAAAGTTGCTAATTTTGAATGATAACATCGACACAATCACATAGTGAATGAGTTGTTCAACCAAGCATCATGGGAAAAAGCCAAAGGAAATCCTTGATTTTAGACGTATTTGGTGTTTTCACTAAAAAAAATTATTTTCATTTCATTGTATAATTTTATCTATTATCTATGCATAGTCTAAATCATTTCAATGTCAATTTTATTTATTGAATGAAACTTGATCATCAAACACTTTTTGTAAATTATACAAGTTGGATTTGTATTTTCTGATTATAAGGATGGCTCTATTGGTCTTTCTATACTCGTATTTTCTTGTGCATGCTTTTCCCACAACTTAGAAGGCCGACTATATAATACCTTGCAATATTTTAATGTTTTTCCCTTGTTCATAGGTTGCATGTATGCTATTTAGATAGCTCTTCACAAGGCTATCAGGGAAATCCTAATAGGCCTATGAATGGAGCACTGAGCTTTATAAATCATTTCCACCCTCTTAAGGGTATGTCTACTAAAAAATATTATGTTTTATATATTTTATTTTACTTATTATTATCCATTAGATGGTTACCCATTTGGTGTGAATCCATCACCTTTGATCCTGAATCGAAGGGTATTCCAAATGATCTTGGATGCCTCGTCGCGAAGGATGATGGATGGTCTACCCTCTACCCTATACCCTCAATCCTAATCCCTCAACCCTTAAACCCACTTAGTAAACTCTCTACCCTAATCCCTCAACCCTCTTGACCCTTAATCCCTCAACCCTTAAACC
>VDFB02075321.1:453237148-453248535 GCA_007258455.2 Sequoia sempervirens
AAATAAGTTATTAGTTTAGAAAGTAGACTTAGAGCACTTTGATCATAATTTTTGTTCCATCTCAAAATTTTGAGTGTAATTATCCTCAATTTCATGTCCAAGGTTAGTATTTCCTTATTTCAAAAGAAAGTGGCCACATAAGCCCCCCTTTTGGGAACCATCTTGGTGGGCTTACCCATGCCTAGAACAATCCCTTTGCAAGATTTCAATTTCCTTTCCATTGAAATATCAAGGGTTTGTTCTTGAGTGAAAGGTTGAAAATGGTCTCTCTCCTTTTAGGTCCAAAACCCTAGAAGCTAAAGAGAGTTCCCCCCATTTTCATCATTTCATTTTGGTGAACCTGCATATAGAGCATCATAATTCTGATTTGGAGTGAATTTACATCCTAGATTTAGCTTGCATTAACATTGATTAGGTCTTGCATTGGTTAATTTGCATTCTAGGGTTTCAATTTTTGTATTAGTGAAAAGCTCATTTATCTTACATTATTGCATTTAATTTAATTGAAAATCAATAAAATTTTGCATTTGCATCTTAGATTTGCATCAAAAAACATAAAAAGCATAAAATTAAACTCAAAAGTTTTTAAAATTTTCAAATAAATTAGTACCTAGACCTATTCACCACCTTGGGAAAATCAGTCCCTTTGCATATTTTTCATTGCATTTTCTAGCATTTATAGTTTAATTTATAAGTCTTTGTTTTTTAGTATTACTTTTTTTTTTCAGTTTGTAGATTTTTTGTTTCATTCAATTCATTGCATTTATAATATATTCATTCATCTTGTGCAATGCTTAAAATAAAAATTGCATTTACAACATTATTGCATAGTTTAGAATCTGAAATTTGTATCATGGATGTGTTTTAACAAGCTTTGGATGTCATTAGAGTCCTTAGTGGATGTGTCAAGTTGTACCTTTGGAAATGACCCTAATAACATTGAACTCAATCATGCTCACTCAACTCCTAATGCATGTCCTTATGATGTTGACATCATTGGGGAAGATGATGACAACATGAATAATTTCCTAAATGATTTTCTTGACAACCTTGAAGCTAATGCATCCTTTTATCCATCCATGAACCAACCAAATCCACCTACCATACCACCTCTTGAGATGTTTGGTTACTTACATCCTAAAATAAAATTTGAACCTAATTTCCCTACAATAGGTTAACTTAGTTCTTTTAGACATACAACCACTCAACCATTTTATGATAACAAAGTTATAAACACTCCCATCAAAATTAAAGAAACATATGGAAAAGGTTTCACAATCGTGAGTAGACAAGGATGTGACATAAGTGAACATGAAATTCATCAATTATTATAGAAAAAACCAAGGGATGAAAACACAAAGGGGTTAGGATATCAAAATCCCTCTCATTACAACAAGCCTCCTAAAGAATATCTAAGGATTTGAGATGATGGTACGGTGATATTTGATTCTCCTCTTGATCTAAATATCCTTCTTCCTAAAGAGAAATCAATTACTCATAACAATGACAAGGATGCAAGGATAAAATTAGGTCCTCCTCCTTCACATTCAACTAAAGAAAAGGGTGAATCTAGCAAACACAAGAGGCCTTATGAGTTAGAAAAATTGAATTCTCCTCACCCACCACCTAGAAGTGAAAGGAACCTACAATTTCTTTTGAACAAAGAAATGATAACATTACCACCTATGAATCAATTAGTTTTATATCCTAAAGATGCAAAAGTAACACATTGTGCATATCATCAAGATCTTGGACATAGTACCAATGAATTTCATGCATTCTAGTTAGTATTGAAAAACTTTCACTTTGATGGCAATGATTTCCATCATGTGATTTCCTAGCTTTCTATCATTTCATCCATTGTCATGTAATCATTTTAGAATATTCTATTCTCACTAGTACATGATTTTTCCCATCACCTACCTCAACTCATTCTTGTCTCACACTTAGTGGGGGCAAGAAGTTGTTAGCCTTGTCCTAGTAATTCATTTGGCGTTGTCCCTTATGTTTTTCATTCACCTTCTGTTTATATAAACTGAGATTGGGAGGTGGATGAATTGCTCATCAATTGAATCACATTTTCCTTAAAAGTCTTTTGCATTTTCCTTTTTATTTTTATTTTGTGTGATTGCATGTGCACAATGTGATCCCCCATGAGGTTTTGTTTGATGTTATCTCTCTTTGTGATATTCCTCTATCTGTACCTTCATTCTTCTCTATGTCATGCATCTCTTTCACTTTTCATCTTTATCTTTTTCTTGTGTTTTCTTTTTGGGGATGACACAAGGCATCAATACATTCATGTTTCCTTCATGTTGACCCAAAATGATTTATTTTTCTTTTCCTTTTCATTTCATCTTTATATTTTTCTTGTGTTTTCCTTTTGGGGATGATGCAACACATCGAGACATTCATGCCTCCTTCATGTTGACCCAAAAGGATTTATTTTTCTTTTCCTTTTCATTTCATCTTTATCTTTTTCTTGTGTTTTCCTTTTGGGGATGATGTCAGGAATCGAGACATTGATGTCTCCTTCATGTTGACCAAAAATATTTTCTTTATCTTTATCTTTATCTTTTTTCTCTTGCATTTTCCTTTTGGGGATGACACAAGGCGTCAAGACACCCTATGCTCTTCCATGTTGACCCAATTTTTTTTTCTTTTTTTTGCTCTCTTTGTGTCATTCTTCCAGTTCTATGTGTATTTGGGGGATGATGATAGTTCCAAGCTCTCTAAAAATCATTGAAACAAAGAACATACTAACCCAAAATCCATAGATCCCTTACGTGTTTGGTGTTTTCATTTTGGGGACAACCCATTTCTTTTCTCTTTCTCTTACATGGTGTAGCTTTACTCAGAAACATATGACTTGGCATAGAGCTTTCCAATTTGGCTCTCATGTCTTCTTTCTTGTTGGCATTTTTAATTTGCTACTTTAAAGTAATTCCTCATAGTATGGTGTTTAGAAATTTCTTTAAAGTGGGGGAATACATTGGAATTATTCTTTTGCATCTTTCCTTTTCCTAGTTCTTAGTGCAACCTTCTTACTTCATACAATCCATTTATCACTTTGTGGATGACATTGGGTGTGATGTCCTTCAAGAGTGTGATCTCTCTTAGCATATTGCATTCCACTTAGTGTCTTGATGTGACACACTACATCCCCTAAGTTGTGAATTTTCTATTCCTTGATTAGTCCTCTCTTGGAGACATTAGGTAATGTTCCCTAAGTTAAAGACCTTGCATGAATTAAGCAAGACTCCTTTGAAAGTTATTTTCATTTTGCATTTTTCATTTGTTGTTATATGGCCACCTTGCATAATATAGCTTGCATGCCTATGGAGCCATCCTGCTTGTTCATGAGATCAATTTAATGGTGCCTTGAAAAAGTGTTGTGAAGTGTTGTAACACACTTTCACACTTTTCTAGGGTTTTCTCTATTAACTAATCATAATAAACATAATTTTAATCATAATTGATCTTAACCTTTCCTTATTTGGTGTGTTGTAAAGTGTTGTAACACACTTGCACATTTCTCTAGACTTTGCATCAATAATTTGGATTTCCTATGCTTTAATTGGCCCTATTTTGCATCCACGAGCCTCATTTATTACATCTTTTGGAGGATAATCTTGACACCAATTAGTAACCAATCATAATTCAAGTGTTCCTAACTTGTGTGGCCTAGATTTAATGTTTGGGACTCATTCACCACCTTGGGAAAATAAGTCCCACCTAGGTATTTTTGGCCTTAATGTAGGTTTCACACATTTCTAGACACTTTTGATTTTTAGTCCCATACATTATGTGTAATGGGACATGTTAACACAAACATATTGCCACTACACCAAAAGCCTATTTTGTTAGTGAAGGTGACATCAAAGAGGTTTAAGGGGTATCCACGAGGGTTGAAGGTCCCACATGACAATAGTTTACCCCCTAGTCGAGAGGTCAATAGAAATAGTCAATAGTGAGACATAAAGAGTGTCAAGAGTGGGAGTCGAACCCTCCCCAATAGAGTTACCAATTTTGTTAACATGGAATGACTGCCACTACACCAAATTCCTAAGTTGTTAGTGAGGGTGACATCAAAGAGGTTTAAGGGGTACCAACAAGGGTTGATGGTCCCACGTGAAAAAAATTTACCCCCCTAGTTGAGAGGTCAATAGACACAATCAATTGTGAGATGGAAAGAGTGTCAAGAGTGGGAGTCGAACCCTCCCCAACTAAGTTGCCAATTTTGTTAACATAGACTAATTTGCACTACACCAAAACCCTAAGCTATCAATGAGGGTGACATCAGAGAGGTTTAAGGTGTATCGATGAGGGTTGAGAGTCCCATGTGACAATAGGACTCATTCACCATCTTGGGTGAATGTGTCCTATGTGCCAAAAATTCAAATTTAATTCAAAATTTTGACATGATTTTATTCCCCTAGATTTGATGTCAGCTTGTAGTGTTGTAATTTTAGGAATTCTTGCATAATTAAGTATAAATACAAGGTTCTTTCACTCATATTCAACACCTAGAAAATTTTACAAGCATTTAATAGTTCAAAAGATAATTTAATGCATTTCAAGGATAGATTATCAAGCATTCAAGAGCATCTCTCAAGGATCAATCATCATGTCAAATATTGATTACATCATGTTGTTTGAGAGCTGATAATTGTGATGTAGATTTTGTGTTTCAAGCAAGTGCTTTATTCAAGATCTATAAACATCAAGAAAGATTCCAAGTCTACATCTATTAGAGCTGTTACTTACATGTTTACAACACCTTATTGCTAGGGTTTGGTGAGTTGCAACATCATATTTTTTTCATTCATCATTTTGCTTCTATATTTGCTTTCATTTCAAGGTTTAATTACCAACAAGGGGTTTGACCAAAGAAAACACCTATTCACTAGCCCCCACAACATTTTTTCCTCTTCTTGTGTGATTTGAAAAGCTAGGTTGCATATTTTCCAAGAAGCAAAGTTGTAGAAAAGTTGTCAAGTCCCTAAAAGTTGTCAAACATGTCATCAAGCCTTGGAAAAACTTAGAGAAGACCTACATGTGGTATTTTGCAGTTTCGGATTTGGAAACAAGTCAAAAAGAGAAAAACAGAACAAGAGGCACATAATCCACTTCAAAAATTCTAGAAAAGTAGAAGTGGACTAATTTTTCACTATTGGAAAATGAGTACCACTTTACATGCCTAATCAAGATTTTTACAGATTTGGATACCCTTTTGGCTGAAACCCGCTCTAATAAATTTTCCTAGAAACTAGACTGATTTGCCCAACCTAGTGTATGAGTCTTAGTAAACTTCAACAATATATTTTTTAGTGATCCAAACCTCCATTTTTCCTTCTTCAATTTTCCAAATGTGCATTTTTAGTTTCATATCTTTTCATTACAGTTTGTTCATCTTTTTAGGTCATTTAGCATTTGTTTGCATATCACATTATGTTTTGCATTTCATTGTCTTTTTCAAGTTTACACTTGGTGGTGAACCCCTCATTAGACATCATTTAATCCCTAGAACACTCCATTTTCAAGATTTCAATCTCCTTTCCATTGAAATCTCAAGGATTTGTTCTTGAATGAAAGGTTGGAAATGGTCTCTTTCCTTTTAGGTCCAAAACCACAGAAGCAAAAGAGAGTGACCCCCATTTTCATGATTTCAACATCATGTCGATCCTTGCTCAATTATAACCTATGTATGAAATCCATATTGATCACCTACCATTTATACTCACGTATGTCATGAGGATACAATAGCCTGATTGGATGTGTAAGCTCAACCTTGACTCATTGGCACTCTAAGAATTTGGCTATGTACTCAACTACATCCTTCTTAAGTTTAGGAAAAAAATATAGAGTTCTCAATTGTGTAATCATTTGGATACTTTGGGGTTTCCTAAATAAGTTGCACTATGAACCTCCTTCAAAACCAACTTCCTCAGCTCTCTTGAGTCTAGAATATACATTCTTCTATAGTATCTAAAAATTCCATCCAGTTCGATCTCATACTCATCGAATTGATGATCTGATGGGTTCTCTACAAGGGTGCTCTTCACTCTCTCATAGTTCTCATCCCCTCGTAGATGTTGTCTAACCTTTTTTCTCAAGTTAGACTTTTTCAAGACCATGGCTACCAAATGTCTTCATCTACTAAGAGCATCAAACACTCTATTCTGTTTTCCTTTTATATACTCAATTCTGAAATCATACTCACTAAGGAATTCCAACCACCTTCTCTTCCGCGCATTAAGGTTTGGTTGAGTAAAAATATATCTAAATCCCAAGTGTTATGTATTGATTTCAAATGGCTTCCCCAAGAGATAATACCTCCACATCCATAAGGCATGAACTATTGTAGCCAATTCTAAATCATTTGATGTGTAGTTCACCTTGTGCTACTTAAGCTTCCTTGATTCATACACTACCACTTGTCCATCTTGCATTAATATTTCTCCCAATCCCTCTCCTGAAGCATATATGATTAATATGAATCTTCCATTAGGATCAGGGATGGTCAACACTAGTGTTGTTGTGAGCCTCTCCTTTGGGAGTTGGAATTCCTACTCACATTTTTTAGTCCATTCAAACCGTGTTCCATTTCTTTGGAGTGATGTAATAGGAGATGCAATCTAGGGGAACCCTTGCACACACTTCCTATAATATCTTATGAGGCCCACAAAACTACAAAATTTTGTCACATTCTAATGCACCGGCCTTTCCATGATCACCTTGATCTTTTCAGGGTCTATAGAGACTACTTCAGTTGAAATAATATGGCCTAAATAGTGCACCCTATCTTGATAGAATGAAAACTTGGATAGCTTCCCAAAGAGTTTCTTTTCTCTCAGCCACTATAGAACTATCCTCAAGTTCCTATCATTGTCTTCAATGAACTTTGAGTAGACTAGGATGTCATAATTGAAGATCAAAACAAATGCATCCAAACAATCTTTGAATACACTATTCATCAGGTTCATAAAAGTTGTTAGTGCATTAGTCAATCCAAAAGGTACCACAATGAACTTGTAATGTCCATACTGAGTTTAGAAAGTTGTCTTTGAAATATATTCTTCCTTAATCCTCAATTGATAGTACCCTGACTCGAGGTCAATTTTGGAGAACATTGTTGCTCCCTTCATCAAGTCAAACAACTCATCAACCCTCAAGAGTGGATATTGGTTCTTGATGGTTTCCTTGTTAAACATCCAACAGTCTATACACAAATGCAAGGTTCCATCCTTCTTTTTAACAAATATAACTGGTGCTCTCTATGGAGACACATTGGGTCTAATGAGCCCTCTATTCAATAATTCCATTAACTAGGCCTTCAACTCATAGAGATCAGTAGTGGTCATCCGATAAGGTGCTTTAGATTGAGTCTCAGTTCCTTGTGCCAAGTCAATAAAGAATTCAAACTCTCATTTTGAAGGAAAATTTGTGAGTTAATCAAGGAATAAATCTTGGAACTCCTTGAGAATAGGACAGCCATCTAAATATGGTTCCTAGCTATCAGGGTTATTGATATGCACCATATAAATTACACATCCCTTTCAACAAGCATTCATGAGCTGCATAGAAGAAATTTGTCTAAGCTCTAAGGGTCTTTGCATTCCAAAAATCTCGACTAGGTTTCCATAATCATCCAAACAATTTACTACCTTATCCTCATAGTTCACAATAGCCCTATGCTCAGTTAACCAATTTATTCCCAAATTTACATCAGATGAGTCTAAAGGTGCCACATATAGGTTGACCTAGGTTTGGAAGGTTGGAAGCTCTAACTTGCTACAAAAGAGACATGTATCTACCATCCACTTTGCTCAATTACAATACTGACTATCCATGAGTTTTCCTTGTATCTAGGTCTAATTGGTATCTTCAAAATTATTCTACAATCTATAAAACATTTAGTGCCTCTGGTATCAATTAAATTAGAGACAATTTGGCCATTGAGCTTACTTGTCAACTAAATTGGTGAAGCTTGATAGTCTACCTATTTTTTATCCACTATAACGTGGATCTAATGATGTTGAATTTGTTGTTATTTCCCTTCCTTTCATGACTTTGATTGTTGAGGATAGTTTGAGGCATAATGATTGCCTCCACAAGTATAACACCCGCCATTAGGCCCTTTGTGACCTCTTGGCTTGTCTTATCTCAAGACCTTATATTTTTGTTTGTCTTTACCCTTGTTTTTGTTTGTCTTCTCATTCTTTCCACCATTACCATCTTCACTCTTCTCCTGCAACTCACTTACCCTCTTTATATTATGGAACTAATGGTTCTTGTGTCCTTTATGAAATGTCTTGTTACCAAATCATGACTTAGGATTTGAAAATTATTGCAGAAATTGGATAACTATTGTAGTTTTTGTTCTTGTTTGGTGGATTTTTGGTAAAATTCATTCATGGTAAGAGGATCATGGTAAGAGGATCATGCATATCCACTTTAGATCCAATGCAGGGTCTCATTCCCAATATGAATTCTTAGATATGAAAACATTCATCTCCTTAATACAGAGGCACATACTTCAATAGGTTGGTGAAATTTTCCCAATACTGGGTCACATCCATGTTCCCTTGGGTTAAATTCTAGAATTATGCCACCTTCTTGTTGAAGAAAAGCTATGATAACCATCTCTTCCTAAAAAAATGAAGGAAGAGGTCCCAAGCAATCTCAGTAGACTAAAGATTCCTTTTTGATTTCTCATTATCCCACCAAGTTGCTGCTTCACCTAAGAGTTGATATGTAGCCCATGTCACTTTAGTTTGGTAAAAAATATTTTAGAACCCAAAGTATTTTTCCATCTCAAAAATCCATACTTTTGCTCCTACTCTGATAGCCTTACCATCAAAATTAGGTGATGCCACTCTTTTGAGATGTTTTCCAAGCTCTTCCTCAATTCAAAATCAAGGGCCTACTCTTGGACCACCATCTCTTTGATTGACTTCTACAATCCTATGATCCTGATCCTGACGTTCCACTCAAGAATCTTGTTCTATGTGGTCCATGTGATCCTCTTGCCTATTCAAGATCTTTATAAACTATTCCAACCTCTTGTTGGGTCAATTATCTAGTCCACTACCACCCATCTCTTTCCTGGTGGTCACCATGTTGACTCACACTTAACCTACATCACATTTTATGTCTATTGTATATTAACACTAGATTCTATGAATAAATGTTTTGATTCTACATTTCATTACATACACATGGATACATCACTCATTAATCAATGATACACATTCATACATTGAAAACATATTTTCGAGTTCTTTGTTTGAACACACCAAAAATTTCATCTTATTTTATTTATAATAAGGGTGGGTCAATAGACCCTTATTTACAAAGGCTTATATTACATTATTTAATTTTCTCATCATCAAAATGAGGAAATTCCACTAGGTACTCATTTCAATTTACATCAAGTTTCACATAATAGGATGGTTGAGCACGTAGGCTTTCCTTTCCCTGTTTAGTTAACAAGGGTGCATTGGATCCACACCCTAGAGGCTAGTCCCTAATTTTGGAGAGCTTTTTGATCTTAAGTCCTCGCTTCTCTTCAATTGCCCTTCCTCTCTCTAGCTTAAGTCATGTAAGGGATTGAGCTAGAGTTTTGTCGTAGGGAATCTCTAGGTGAACCTCAGTCTTAGCACTTTTTTCTTCTACGACTTTCTTATTTGAGGTCCTAATGGTTTTCCCTTTCCTTCATCCTTCCTTTGACCTTCCCATACTTGCATTCAATCTAGGTTCAGTCAATTCTTAGGATAACTAAATTTGGTCAAGGGTTCACTATCCCTAGTCTAGACTATGGTAGACTTAAAAGGCCTAGAGTTGAACCCTAAGCTCTGATACCAAATGTAATAACCCATTCTAAATTATTACTTAAATAATATTATTGCAAATGACATATGAATATATTCAATTTAAAAAGACATAACTAAGAAGCGATAGTCAATCATAGTAACACATGTCTAATTGAAATGAGTCCAGATTTATATATTCAATTGGAAAGTCAATTACAATATATAGTTTGACTTCATAAGGCCACAAAGTCAATATAATGTACAACTTTTACATCAAGGTTACATCAAGGCTACATCATAGACTAATATAGTCTTCCATACTTCCAAGGTTCCTCTTGATGCTTGCCTCCATAGGTGGACAAGAACAAGGTTGAAGCTCTTTACCACCCAACAATAAATCTTATGCTTCCCTGGAATTCTTCCAAATTGAAGAATACCTGACCCTGCACAAAAAAATTAGCAAGAGAACAATATGCAAGTTGGAATCTAGTGTGTTCCAATACATCAATATTCATTTCTATCTACAAGTTAGAAAAGAGAATAGAATATATATGCTAGGAATGGTAGAGAGTTTCATCACATAGTCCATACATACATAATGAATTGAATTGCTTGACCAACCATAAAAATAATCTTGCAACAACAAACAATAGGTTTTTGGTAAAGCAAACCTATACTCTATGAACTCCATCTCGACACCTATCCTAGAAGGTAAATTTCAACATCAAGTCATCTCATAGTAGCTAAATACCCTCTAGTAGAATCTACCCTTAGTTTCTTTAGTCTACAAGGTGTTGTTCTATTCAATAAATAATTCATAAATAAATCTAATGGAAACTGATCAAAACAATATCCATCCATTAAAAGTACATATCTCAAGATTACTTTTGTTTTAACTAAAAGTTATTCATTTAAGAATAAAGAAAAATAGGAAATAAAAGAAGGCATGCCACAAGTATGTGTATGTATGTAGATGAAGGTTTATGTGCATACACATATATGTGCCTACTTAAGCTATGAATTTGTGAATATATTCTAAATTTTAAACTAATAGATCAGATTTATATCATTCAAATAATGTTTTAGAATATCATATAATCTATCAGTTTACATGAAGTAATAATTTTAAGAACAAATCGGATTGAATAGTTTCCCACATGTTATGTCATTTATATCAACCATGTTATGATAACGAACTATTCTATTGTAATCACAGTTATTGTTTAATAGAAGGATGTTGCCTACAACTAAACAATCATAGTTTATAATAACTTAATTCTATTTATGATTGAACTCATATTGTATATAATAGAATGATGCTATTTCCAACCAAATAGTTATAGAACGATATTGTTTACATATAAAATATTCAATGTTTATAACAGAATAATATTGTTTTGGCTAAATAATTACAAAACAATGTTGTTTCAGCTAAACAATTACAAAACCATGCTATTTTAGCTAAACAATTATAGAAAAATATTGTTTCAAGTAAAACATCCATATTTTATAAAAAAGCGATGTCATTCATAGCAAAACAATCATTGTTTATAATACTACAATGTTGTTTAT
>VDFB02075321.1:453248555-453271400 GCA_007258455.2 Sequoia sempervirens
TTGCACATTTGGGTCCCTCCTTGTGATTTTGGCTTAATGTTGCCTTGATTTTGTGTTGCAATGTGGATAACACATTCACATTAGGTCTTGGGCCCTTGTGAACTAATGGAATTTTAATGGTGCCTTGAAAAAGTGTTGTGAAGTGTTGTAACACACTTTCACACTTTTCTAGGGTTTTCTCTATTAACTAATCATAATAAACATAATTTTAATCATAATTGATCTTAACCTTTCCTTATTTGGTGTGTTGTAAAGTGTTGTAACACACTTGCACATTTCTCTAGACTTTGCATCAATAATTTGGATTTCCTATGCTTTAATTGGCCCTATTTTGCATCCACGAGCCTCATTTATTACATCTTTTGGAGGATAATCTTGACACCAATTAGTAACCAATCATAATTCAAGTGTTCCTAACTTGTGTGGCCTAGATTTAATGTTTGGGACTCATTCACCACCTTGGGAAAATAAGTCCCACCTAGGTATTTTTGGCCTTAATGTAGGTTTCACACATTTCTAGACACTTTTGATTTTTAGTCCCATACATTATGTGTAATGGGACATGTTAACACAAACATATTGCCACTACACCAAAAGCCTATTTTGTTAGTGAAGGTGACATCAAAGAGGTTTAAGGGGTATCCACGAGGGTTGAAGGTCCCACATGACAATAGTTTACCCCCTAGTCGAGAGGTCAATAGAAATAGTCAATAGTGAGACATAAAGAGTGTCAAGAGTGGGAGTCGAACCCTCCCCAATAGAGTTACCAATTTTGTTAACATGGAATGACTGCCACTACACCAAATTCCTAAGTTGTTAGTGAGGGTGACATCAAAGAGGTTTAAGGGGTACCAACAAGGGTTGATGGTCCCACGTGAAAAAAATTTACCCCCCTAGTTGAGAGGTCAATAGACACAATCAATTGTGAGATGGAAAGAGTGTCAAGAGTGGGAGTCGAACCCTCCCCAACTAAGTTGCCAATTTTGTTAACATAGACTAATTTGCACTACACCAAAACCCTAAGCTATCAATGAGGGTGACATCAGAGAGGTTTAAGGTGTATCGATGAGGGTTGAGAGTCCCATGTGACAATAGGACTCATTCACCATCTTGGGTGAATGTGTCCTATGTGCCAAAAATTCAAATTTAATTCAAAATTTTGACATGATTTTATTCCCCTAGATTTGATGTCAGCTTGTAGTGTTGTAATTTTAGGAATTCTTGCATAATTAAGTATAAATACAAGGTTCTTTCACTCATATTCAACACCTAGAAAATTTTACAAGCATTTAATAGTTCAAAAGATAATTTAATGCATTTCAAGGATAGATTATCAAGCATTCAAGAGCATCTCTCAAGGATCAATCATCATGTCAAATATTGATTACATCATGTTGTTTGAGAGCTGATAATTGTGATGTAGATTTTGTGTTTCAAGCAAGTGCTTTATTCAAGATCTATAAACATCAAGAAAGATTCCAAGTCTACATCTATTAGAGCTGTTACTTACATGTTTACAACACCTTATTGCTAGGGTTTGGTGAGTTGCAACATCATATTTTTTTCATTCATCATTTTGCTTCTATATTTGCTTTCATTTCAAGGTTTAATTACCAACAAGGGGTTTGACCAAAGAAAACACCTATTCACTAGCCCCCACAACATTTTTTCCTCTTCTTGTGTGATTTGAAAAGCTAGGTTGCATATTTTCCAAGAAGCAAAGTTGTAGAAAAGTTGTCAAGTCCCTAAAAGTTGTCAAACATGTCATCAAGCCTTGGAAAAACTTAGAGAAGACCTACATGTGGTATTTTGCAGTTTCGGATTTGGAAACAAGTCAAAATAGCGTGCCAAAACAAGAGGCACATAATCCACTCTCAAAATTTCTAGAAGTAGGCGGACTAATTTGCCACTATTGGAAACAGTACCCACCTCTTTACAGGCCTAATCAAAATTTGCCAAGTTTGGATACCCTTTTGGCTGAAACCCGCTCTAATAAATTTTCCTAGAAACTAGACTGATTCGCCCAACCTAGTGTATGAGTCTTAGTAAACTTCAACAATATATTTTTTAGTGATCCAAACCTCCATTTTTCCTTCTTCAATTTTCCAAATGTGCATTTTTAGTTTCATATCTTTTCATTACAATTTGTTCATCTTTTTAGGTCATTTAGCATTTGTTTGCATATCACATTATGTTTTGCATTTCATTGTCTTTTTCAAGTTTACACTTGGTGGTGAACCCCTCATTAGACATCATTTAATCCCTAGAACACTCCATTTTCAAGATTTCAATCTCCTTTCCATTGAAATCTCAAGGATTTTTTCTTGAATGAAAGGTTGGAAATGGTCTCTTTCCTTTTAGGTCCAAAACCACAGAAGCAAAAGAGAGTGACCCCCATTTTCATGATTTCAACATCATGTCGATCCTTGCTCAATTATAACCTATGTATGAAATCCATATTGATCACCTACCATTTATACTCACGTATGTCATGAGGATACAATAGCCTGATTGGATGTGTAAGCTCAACCTTGACTCATTGGCACTCTAAGAATTTGGCTATGTACTCAACTACATTCTTCTTAAGTTTAGGAAAAAAATATAGAGTTCTCAATTGTGTAATCATTTGGATACTTTGGGGTTTCCTAAATAAGTTGCACTATGAACCTCCTTCAAAACCAACTTCCTCAGCTCTCTTGAGTCTAGAATATACATTCTTCTATAGTATCTAAAAATTCCATCCAGTTCAATCTCATACTCATCGAATTGATGATCTGATGGGTTCTCTACAAGGGTGCTCTTCACTCTCTCATAGTTCTCATCCCCTCGTAGATGTTGTCTAACCTTTTTTCTCAAGTTATACTTTTTCAAGACCATGGCTACCAAATGTCTTCATCTACTAAGAGCATCAAACACTCTATTCTGTTTTCCTTTTATATACTCAATTCTGAAATTATACTCACTAAGGAATTCCAACCACCTTCTCTTCCGCGCATTAAGGTTTGGTTGAGTAAAAATATATCTAAATCCCAAGTGTTATGTATTGATTTCAAATGGCTTCCCCAAGAGATAATACCTCCACATCCATAAGGCATGAACTATTGTAGCCAATTCTAAATCATTTGATGTGTAGTTCACCTTGTGCTACTTAAGCTTCCTTGATTCATACACTACCACTTGTCCATCTTGCATTAATATTTCTCCCAATCCCTCTCCTGAAGCATCTATGATTAATATGAATCTTCCATTAGGATCAGGGATGGTCAACACTAGTGTTGTTGTGAACCTCTCCTTTGGGAGTTGGAATTCCTACTCGCATTTTTTAGTCCATTCAAACCGTGTTCCATTTCTTTGGAGTGATGTAATAGGAGATGCAATCTAGGGGAACCCTTGCACACACTTCCTATAATATCCTATGAGGCCCACAAAACTACAAAATTTTGTCACATTCTAACGCACCGGCCTTTCCATGATCACCTTGATCTTTTCAGGGTCTATAGAGACTACTTCAGTTGAAATAATATGGCCTAAATAGTGCACCCTATCTTGATAGAATGAAAACTTGGATAGCTTCCCAAAGAGTTTCTTTTCTCTCAGCCACTATAGAACTATCCTCAAGTTCCTATCATTGTCTTCAATGAACTTTGAGTAGACTAGGATGTCATAATTGAAGATCAAAACAAATGCATCCAAACAATCTTTGAATACACTATTCATCAGGTTCATAAAAGTTGTTAGTGCATTAGTCAATCCAAAAGGTACCACAATGAACTTGTAATGTCCATACTGAGTTTAGAAAGTTGTCTTTGAAATATATTCTTCCTTAATCCTCAATTGATAGTACCCTGACTCGAGGTCAATTTTGGAGAACACTATTGCTCCCTTCATCAAGTCAAACAACTCATCAACCCTCAAGAGTGGATATTGGTTCTTGATGGTTTCCTTGTTAAACATCCAATAGTCTATACACAAATGCAAGGTTCCATCCTTCTTTTTAACAAATATAACTGGTGCTCTCTATGGAGACACATTGGGTCTAATGAGCCCTCTATTCAATAATTCCATTAACTAGGCCTTCAACTCATAGAGATCAGTAGTGGTCATCCGATAAGGTGCTTTAGATTGAGTCTCAGTTCCTTGTGCCAAGTCAATAAAGAATTCAAACACTCATTTTGAAGGAAAATTTGTGAGTTAATCAAGGAATAAATCTTGGAACTCCTTGAGAATAGGATAGCCATCTAAATATGGTTCCTAGCTATCAGGGTTATTGATATGCACCATATAGATTACACATCCCTTTCAACAAGCATTCATGAGCTGCATAGAAGAAATATGTCTAAGCTCTAAGGGTCTTTGCATTCCAAAAATCTCGACTAGGTTTCCATAATCATCCAAACAATTTACTACCTTATCCTCACAGTTCACAATAGCCCTATGCTCAGTTAACCAATTTATTCCCAAATTTACATCAGATGAGTCTAAAGGTGCCACATATAGGTTGACCTAGGTTTGGAAGGTTGGAAGCTCTAACTTGCTACAAAAGAGACATGTATCTACCATCCACTTTGCTCAATTACAATACTGACTATCCATGAGTTTTCCTTGTATCTAGGTCTAATTGGTATCTTCAAAATTATTCTACAATCTATAAAACATTTAGTGCCTCTGGTATCAATTAAATTAGAGACAATTTGTCCATTAAGCTTACTTGTCAACTAAATTGGTGAAGCTTGATAGTCTACCTATTTTTTATCCACTATAACGTGGATCTAATGATGTTGAATTTGTTGTTATTTCCCTTCCTTTCATGACTTTGATTGTTGAGGATAGTTTGAGGCATAATGATTGCCTCCACAAGTATAGCACCCGCCATTAGGCCCTTTGTGACCTCTTGGCTTGTCTTATCTCAAGACCTTATATTTTTGTTTGTCTTTACCCTTGTTTTTGTTTGTCTTCTCATTCTTTCCACCATTACCATCTTCACTCTTCTCCTACAACTCACTTACCCTCTTTATATTATGGAACTAATGGTTCTTGTGTCCTTTATGAAATGTCTTGTTACCAAATCATGACTTAGGATTTGAAAATTATTGCAGAAATTAGATAACTATTGTAGTTTTTGTTCTTGTTTGGTGGATTTTTGGTAAAATTCATTCATGGTAAGAGGATCATGCATATCCACTTTAGATCCAATGCAGGGTCTCATTCCCAATATGAATTCTTAGATATGAAAACATTCATCTCCTTAATACAGAGGCACATACTTCAATAGGTTGGTGAAATTTTCCCAATACTGGGTCACATCCATGTTCCCTTGGGTTAAATTCTAGAATTATGCCACCTTCTTGTTGAAGAAAAGCTATGATAACCATCTCTTCCTAAAAAAATGAAGGAAGAGGTCCCAAGCAATCTCAGTAGACTAAAGATTCCTTTTTGATTTCTCATTATCCCACCAAGTTGCTGCTTCACCTAAGAGTTGATATGTAGCCCATGTCACTTTAGTTTGGTAAAAAATATTTTAGAACCCAAAGTATTTTTCCATCTCAAAAATCCATACTTTTGCTCCTACTCTGATAGCCTTACCATCAAAATTAGGTGATGCCACTCTTTTGAGATGTTTTCCAAGCTCTTCCTCAATTCAAAATCAAGGGCCTACTCTTGGACCACCATCTCTTTGATTGACTTCTACAATCCTATGATCCTGATCCTGACGTTCCACTCAAGAATCTTGTTCTATGTGGTCCATGTGATCCTCTTGCCTATTCAAGATCTTTATAAACTATTCCAACCTCTTGTTGGGTCAATTATCTAGTCCACTACCACCCATCTCTTTCCTGGTGGTCACCATGTTGACTCACACTTAACCTACATCACATTTTATGTCTATTGTATATTAACACTAGATTCTATGAATAAATGTTTTGATTCTACATTTCATTACATACACATGGATACATCACTCATTAATCAATGATACACATTCATACATTGAAAACATATTTTCGAGTTCTTTGTTTGAACACACCAAAAATTTCATCTTATTTTATTTATAATAAGGGTGGGTCAATAGACCCTTATTTACAAAGGCTTATATTACATTATTTAATTTTCTCATCATCAAAATGAGGAAATTCCACTAGGTACTCATTTCAATTTACATCAAGTTTCACATAATAGGATGGTTGAGCACGTAGGCTTTCCTTTCCCTGTTTAGTTAACAAGGGTGCATTGGATCCACACCCTAGAGGCTAGTCCCTAATTTTGGAGAGCTTTTTGATCTTAAGTCCTCGCTTCTCTTCAATTGCCCTTCCTCTCTCTAGCTTAAGTCATGTAAGGGATTGAGCTAGAGTTTTGTCGTAGGGAATCTCTAGGTGAACCTCAGTCTTAGCACTTTTTTCTTCTACGACTTTCTTATTTGAGGTCCTAATGGTTTTCCCTTTCCTTCATCCTTCCTTTGACCTTCCCATACTTGCATTCAATCTAGGTTCAGTCAATTCTTAGGATAACTAAATTTGGTCAAGGGTTCACTATCCCTAGTCTAGACTATGGTAGACTTAAAAGGCCTAGAGTTGAACCCTAAGCTCTGATACCAAATGTAATAACCCATTCTAAATTATTACTTAAATAATATTATTGCAAATGACATATGAATATATTCAATTTAAAAAGACATAACTAAGAAGCGATAGTCAATCATAGTAACACATGTCTAATTGAAATGAGTCCAGATTTATATATTCAATTGGAAAGTCAATTACAATATATAGTTTGACTTCATAAGGCCACAAAGTCAATATAATGTACAACTTTTACATCAAGGTTACATCAAGGCTACATCATAGACTAATATAGTCTTCCATACTTCCAAGGTTCCTCTTGATGCTTGCCTCCATAGGTGGACAAGAACAAGGTTGAAGCTCTTTACCACCCAACAATAAATCTTATGCTTCCCTGGAATTCTTCCAAATTGAAGAATACCTGACCCTGCACAAAAAAATTAGCAAGAGAACAATATGCAAGTTGGAATCTAGTGTGTTCCAATACATCAATATTCATTTCTATCTACAAGTTAGAAAAGAGAATAGAATATATATGCTAGGAATGGTAGAGAGTTTCATCACATAGTCCATACATACATAATGAATTGAATTGCTTGACCAACCATAAAAATAATCTTGCAACAACAAACAATAGGTTTTTGGTAAAGCAAACCTATACTCTATGAACTCCATCTCGACACCTATCCTAGAAGGTAAATTTCAACATCAAGTCATCTCATAGTAGCTAAATACCCTCTAGTAGAATCTACCCTTAGTTTCTTTAGTCTACAAGGTGTTGTTCTATTCAATAAATAATTCATAAATAAATCTAATGGAAACTGATCAAAACAATATCCATCCATTAAAAGTACATATCTCAAGATTACTTTTGTTTTAACTAAAAGTTATTCATTTAAGAATAAAGAAAAATAGGAAATAAAAGAAGGCATGCCACAAGTATGTGTATGTATGTAGATGAAGGTTTATGTGCATACACATATATGTGCCTACTTAAGTTATGAATTTGTGCATATATTCTAAATTTTAAACTAATAGATCAGATTTATATCATTCAAATAATGTTTTAGAATATCATATAATCTATCAGTTTACATGAATTAATAATTTTAAGAACAAATCGGATTGAATAGTTTCCCACATGTTATGTCATTTATATCAACCATGTTATGATAACGAACTATTCTATTGTAATCACAGTTATTGTTTAATAGAAGGATGTTGCCTACAACTAAACAATCATAGTTTATAATAACTTAATTCTATTTATGATTGAACTCATATTGTATATAATAGAATGATGCTATTTCCAACCAAATAGTTATAGAACGATATTGTTTACATATAAAATATTCAATGTTTATAACAGAATAATATTGTTTTGGCTAAATAATTACAAAACAATGTTGTTTCAGCTAAACAATTACAAAACCATGCTATTTTAGCTAAACAATTATAGAAAAATATTGTTTCAAGTAAAACATCCATATTTTATAAAAAAGCGATGTCATTCATAGCAAAACAATCATTGTTTATAATACTACAATGTTGTTTATAGCTAAATAGTTACAATTTATAACAAAACAAGGTCATTTACAAAAGAATAATCACTGTTTACACTAATACAATGTTGTTTATAGCTAAAAAGTTACATTTTATAATAAAATGAGGTCATTTACTTTAGTTTACTATTACAGTTCCAAGTTTCCATTGCTTCGTTAATCCAAGCTTTATCATTCTAAACAGTTATATATAAAATTTCATGTAAAAGGATAACCCAATGAAGCTATTATTAACTTTTTAAAGGTATTTGAAAGAGCTAAAATAAAATTCTAACCATTTATCAACAATGATAAAATATTTAGAATCAAAGCATAAATCTCTTCCAAGCTCAAGTTGAAAACCCTCATTCAATATTAACATAAATACTTATGTCATTCTAAGAACAACCCACACTCATTGACTTTTGCTCAATATAGGGTGGTTGAGGCCATAGCCATAAATGCCTACCCTCGGCTAGAAGGTATTTTTCCCAAGGATGTTTGGGTGTCGTTCATGATGAATAATGGTTTACAATATTGTACATGTATGTAAATTAAGAGAACGACTTAATCGTTCAGCCTTTATCCTTTAAGTACTAGGCAACATGAAATAAAACAGTCTGTGCGACATAATAGATATTTGCAACTATAAGGAAGTAAAAAATAAACATATTCAATATGGGTGACATAAACCCACTATCACCCATGGTAACGAGGCATCCAAGATCATTTGGAATACCCTTCAATTCAGGATCGAAGATGATGGCTTCGCACCAAATGGGTCACCATCGAATGGATAATAATAAGAAAAATAAAATATATAAAACATAATATTTTTGGGAAGGATTTGGCATACCCTTAAGAGGTTGGCAATGATTTATAAAGCTCAATGCTCCATTCACAAGCCTATCAGGATTTCCCCAATAGCCTATGAAGAGCTATCTAAATAGCATACACGTAACCTATGCACAAGGTCAACGATGTTAAAATATTACACTAAGGTATTATATAGTTGGCTTTCCAAGCTATGGGTGAAACATGCACAAGAAAATCCAGGTATAGAAAGACCAACAGAGCCATGCTTATAATCAACAAATACAAATCCAACTCGTATAATTTGGAAAAGGAGTTTGATGATCAAGTTTCATTCAATCAATAAAACTAACATTGAAATAATTTGAACTGTGCATAGATAAAACATAAAACTGTAAAATGAAATGAAAAGAAAACATTTTTAATGAAAACACCAAATACCTCTTAAATCAAGGATTTCCTATATCTTTTTCACATGATGCTTGGTCAAACAACCCGTTCACTATGTGATTGTGTCGATGTTATCATTCAAAATTAGTGACTTTCCTCAATTTCACTATGCCTCCACTAAGTGGTTGTTTTGGAATGATAATTGACATTGATTATTTTTCCATCCCACTCTCATAATTTGAATATTTCCTTAATGTCGATCATAGATCATGAGCTTCATTGGATTTCCTCATGATTTTCATTTAGATTCTATCAATCTGATAATGATAATATTGGTTTTCAAATTCAATATAAATATGTATCTGTGTATATATATACTATATATATACATTGATATATTTGACATTCATTCAAATTCACTTATATTTTTTCTATGATATATATACATACATACATACATACATACATACATACATTATATATATATATAATTTGTTTGAAGAGTTTTATGTGTTCCATATACCAACATTTAATTAAATAAAAGAACTTTTATCTCATTTTGAGCATCAACATATTTGAACAAGAAGGAAATTTCACTTAATTTCATATAATAATTTTTTTAGCCTTTTTAATCATTCTTTAGAATATGTACTTTCATTTTCTTCCAAATGCCCAAAACGCCAAAATTAAGGTAAAGAATTAAATCATGGGTTCACTTTTCTACAAGCCATTTATTTTCAATCATTGGAAAAATTCAAATCATGTAATTAAGTTCTTATATATGAAAAAAGTTCAAATGAAATTATCATGTCATTTGTGGTGTGTGCACCCAAATTCCATCTAGCTTATCGTTTGATCCAACTAAATGATCCTACTTCAACCATGTTCTTGTCCTTCTATCACCCCCCAAATTGCACACATTTTCACTTGCCAAAATTCATTAGTAACATTCAAATGATAACAATATCTAGGATAATTCAAAAAGATCACATAGTCAATGACAATCAAATTCTTTCAATCTTTTCAAATATATCAAAATTTTCATTCAACAAATTGAATTTCATCAATAATTCAATTTATCATATTATAATTGAAAATGCAATAAATTTGGGTTATGACAAAAAATATTCAAAGTGTAAAAAAAATTAAAGAAATGGAATAAAGAAGTATTTAAGAACATCTTTCAAGAGAAAGAAAAGGTCGAAAAGGAATTGGAAGATTTAAATAACATAGTAATAAAGAATGTGGCATGTTCTAGGCAGATTCATTAAAGGAAAAGCAACTGAAAAACTACCACAAAGATGTTCTAGAAAGAGAAGAAGTGTATTGGAAAGATATAAGAAGAGAAACATGGATAATACCAAATAATTTCATGCTAAGCTCTAAAGCCTGGAAGGTGGTTAGTAGAATCATTGAAATAAAATTAGAAAATTGAGTTGTTGATAAAGATAAAAATGTGATAGAAATGGAAGTAGTCAAATATTTTGAAAAAATTCTAGTCACCGAGAACAATGCAACACCATGTAGCAATGAAACGATCTTAGATTGAATCCCAAAATGTGTCTCAGAAGTGGACAACCATATACTAAATGAAGGTAATAATAATGGACGAGGTATGCATTGCTAAATTTCACTTACATCTATACAAATCACCAAGTCCATATGGATTTCCAACAAAATTTTATCAAAATTATTGGCATTTAATAGAGAAGGCTGTGTGGAAAGTGGTAGAGGAATTCAAGGCTAAGAAAAAATTGCGAAATATATCAATAGCATAGTTATAGCCTTAATACCTAATAAATAAGTATGTAACTCTTTCAATGACTATAGGAAAATATCTTTATGCAATATAGTCTACAATATTATTACCAAAGTGTTGAAAATCATTTAATAAATGTGTTGAACTCTATCACTTCAAAAGAACAAATTAGATTTCATCCTAGCAGAGAAATCATTAGCAATATCATTGTTGCCAATGAAGAATTGCATACAATTTACACAAAAAAAAAGAATGATGATTACATTAGACATAAGTAAGGCTTATGATAGAGTAAAATGAAATTTTATAATAGAGGTTCTCAAAATATTTTGTTTTTGATAAGCACTAGATAGCACTTATACAAAAATATGTAACAACGGTAAGATACTCACTAAATGTGAATGGATCTATATGTGGTTTCTTTTCTACGACAAATGGACTAAGTAAATGAGAACCCTTGTCACTAGGAAGGAATAAATGTGGCACAAGGATTGAATCCAATAACACACACATAATTTCTTAATGGCATAGTATTATTTGGAGAAGCTAATATGAGAGATACAACAATAATAAAAGAACCATTCGAAGAATACACCAAGTGCTCAAGATATTTAGTAAATAAAGAAAAACCATCAATACTATTTTTCAATACCAAAAAGGTAACACAAAAAATAATAATAAATGAACTCATATTTGTAATTGTGACTACCTCATCCAAATATTTAGGTGTACCATTGTTTTTCAGAGCATGTCACTCACAACATTGGATGGATGTTTTAGAAAAGTGAAAAAAAAAATCATTTGCTTGGAAAAATAAGTGGCTAACACTAGATGAAAGAATTCTAATGATTACATCTATTCTCTCAATGGTCCCAATATATGTAATGAATTGTTTCAAATTGTGCACAAGGTTGAGGCCAATTTTGAAAGCTTTTTTAAAAAAATCTTACAAGAAGGAGCAAAAAGAAGAAAATAAAATCCCATTGGTACATTGGGATAAGGCATGTCTAGCTAAAAATGAAAGAATAAAACTTAGCACTAGGGGCCAAACTAACATGGAAAAAATATAGTGATCCAAACCACTTATGGTGCAAAATATTTCACATCAAATACTTGGATGGTATAGATCGACCTAAAATGATCCCTCACAATAGGAACATCTAATGGAGGATTGGGAAATGGGAAGTTCCTATGGGAAAGTAAAAATATTATAACTAAGCATCTAATATGGAAGGTGAATAATGGAAAACAAGCCAATTTTTAGATAAATTCTTGGAATGGTTACAAACTATAGGGAGAGATGGATGGGATCAAAGAACACTTTGGTCCAATCATGAAAGTAATAGGACACAATGTTAGAGACTAAATTTTCTTGAATAATCCTAAGTATGACAATCATCATGATTGGATTGATGTAGAGAGGTTAGCAATCCTAGCATAAGCTAAAAGAAGACTTGAGCAAGAATTAGATAATAGAAAGTTCATACTAAAAAAAGAATAAGAATAAATAATATGGTGTGGTGCCCAATTAGGGGAATATTCTACCAAACTAGGATATCAAATTCAAACTACCATTTAATAACACATCCTAGCTGGCCTACTAAGCTATGTTGACATCCAACTATATATTCTACCCAAAGCAGGAGTTTTCCTATGGATGGTATTGCATAAAAGAATAGTCGTAGCTAAAATATTGAAAGTCATTGGTATACAAGGTCCCAATAGGTGCATAATGTGCTATAAAAATTGTGAAACAATCAACCACCTATTTTTGAGATGTACATATGCATCAAAAGGTTGGGACTAGATCCAAGATGTGCTAGGGTGGAAGGTTGTAAGATAGGAAAATATTAAGGAATGGATATTTAGGATGCCAAGAGGAAAAAAATGATACTCTATGGGAAAATTTAAGGGTGGTAGCTCCTTCAATGATTATTTTCCACATTTGGAAAGAAAGAAACCACAAAATATTCTAGGAAAATAGTATGGATGAGGCAAAATTAAAAATATCAAAGGGATGTTTTAAAGATAAGTCAAAAATCAAAAGGGGGCTAGGTGGAAGGATCCAACTAAAGAAAGATATAAAATAAAATTTGAAGGATCAACAAAAGGGAACCTTGGCCCATTAGGGTCAGGGTGTATTATAAGAAACAAAAAAGGACACTGCATCTAGTCTCTATCTAGAAAAATTCATTTTCACAACCAACAACAAAGATGAGATGGAAGCCATAACTTTGGTACTATGGATGTGCCAAGAAAATAATATTAGGAATGTGGACATAGAAGGGGATTATTTTCTATGCATTCAAGCAATTGCAAAAAGAGATACTCCAAACTGGTAATTGAGAAGTTGGGTATTGAAGATATGAGAATTATTAGAAAAGATAGAGGATTATGCAATCACACATGTATATAGAGAAGAAAATAGGTTGGAAAATTTATTGGACAATATAGGTGTCAACCAAGATAAAGAAAATAACATGGAATCACACCCTTAGAAGTGGGATGGTCTAGAAGTAATTGTTGTTCCTTCACACTCACACCCCTCTTTGCTCGTATGCAAAGTGGGGACCCCCTTTTTTTGGCTTTAGCTGTTGTGGTTTCCCCCAAATTTATTCTTCTTTCCATTTTTCCCTTATTTATTTTCTTTTCCTTGCTTTTTTGGTCATTTGGCATGCACATCACATCAATCTCATTAGACATAAAGGATAAGAGTATGAATTTAATAACAACACCATTGAAATTTAATGTCACCAAACCACTCTGGCACACCATTAATGAAGGTAATCAAATGGGTACTAGCACAAAAAAATTATTCATTTCATCAACACCCATTTGAACAAGCATGATTTTGAGAAGCTCTGTAACTACTTTTCCTATCTAAATTTTTCATTATTCTTGAGGAAGAGGGTGATCCCACAATACTGGTTTACAATTGGAGCTTCATGAAGAAAAATTATAAAAACACTCCAAAGAAAAAAATTTAGGTTTTTAGGGGTTTACGCGAAGGGGGGTTATGGTGAACCCGAAAAAGGGTTCACTTGAACCCCACCCCTTCAAGTTAACCTCTTTGTGATGTCATCCATTTTTTGGCGCATTATTTTTAATGAAAACAAAGGAAATTTGCAAAAAAAGGAAGGTTCAAGCAAACCCCCTTCGCTTGAACTGGTCCAAGGGGGTTCTCATGAACCCCCCTTTTTTCCCTTCTCCCTCTTCTTTGGCATTTTTTTACAAAAAATTATTGTCCAAGCTTGGGTTGAAGATGAAAATGGAACCACCTTCACAGACCCAATTAGATTATGGTATTCCTCAGAATGAGCTATCCATCAAATATAATTTTAATATATTTTGGTTTTATTATGTATTTTTTTTAGTTTATTTAAACATACATTTTTCACTAAAAATCAAGATCTATGTTCTGAACATGTGAAAAAATAGAAAATTATAAAAAAAAAAAATGAAAAATATCTATGCACTAGATATTGATGTCCTAGATCCAACAAAAATAAAATAAAATTTGAGTATACAAAAAAGTTGTGTTAGCAAGTAAACCTATGTCTAAATTCTAACTGGTTTGACTTCAAAACTTAGTTAAGAAACAAATATTCAATAATTTACACTATGAAACCAATTGCATGCACTAGATATCATAGTTAGGAATCTACGTTTTTTAAATAATGAATTTTATCCTTCATAGAAAATTTTTATGTGTTAGCAAGTACACGCCACTCATTAAAAATGGTGTTTATTATTAAAAACTAGTTTTCGAAGATGATGGGGAAAGAAATACAATTTGATTCCAAAATTTTTAAATATATATATTTAGAATCTACAAACAAAATGTTAGAAATCACTAGTTTGCATCATCTTCAAATTCCTCGTGGTTTAGCAGCTATAGGTGCACAAAATTGAAGATTTAGTTAAAAGAATTTAGTTCAATGTTTAATTTGTCCAAAAAGTGTAAACCACTATTGTGGGATCACACAAGATTGGCCTACATTTTTGTGTGAAGGGGTGTGTGTGTGAGTTTTACAAATTGTTTTCATTCTTAGCATGTTTGTCTTGTCACCTACTTGGTTGCATGCTCCTATGTTGCATTCTCCTTCTTCCCAGGTCACCTATTGCCTGTTGGTTAATTTTTACTCGACCGACTTTCTTATGGTGTTTTTTGGTTTTGTTTGTTTATTTATTTTTGTTCCTACTTAGTTTTATTTGCTTTTTGCTTTTATCGCGCCCTTTTGTCTACTTTGTTTTTGCATTCTTTTTATTCTTTTCCCTTTTCCCACGGAGTTTCTATTTTTCTAACCTTTTTCCTAAATCATGGGGATCTTTATTGAGATGTCGATAGTGATGATGCTTCGAGATCATTGTCGAAGACCTTGAATTCCCTTTGTGATTTTTCCATTATTTGACGGTTTCTTAGGTTTTGACTCTGGATCCCATAGCATAATTCTTGGTTTTGATTTTGTAATTTTCTATTTTGCTTACTCAAAATGTTTACAAGGGGTAAGGAACTTAATCAACCAACAACCTTACCTTTACTTAAATGAAGTGAGGATAAAATGACTTTCGCACATCAAAATTCAGAAATCCTTATTTCCCTTCTTAGAGGTGCAATGTGGCATTGAGGATCCTCACCTCCATCCTTGATTTCTTGTGTGTAACATTACACTTAGCTAAAAATCCTATTCTTCATTTTATTATTTTGAATATTGGATGTCAAGGATCCCATTTGTTCATTTCCCTATAGAGGTAGGAGGTATGACAAACCCCCAATTTTTGATATCCATCATTACGAAGGATTGTTTTCATAATGGTAAAGTTGCAAAGAAATACTTCATTGAAATTTTTTTAAATTGAATCAAATTACATTAAAAAAATGTGAATCGGGCCTTGAGAGTTAGGTTTTCTATGTTAAGTAGTTCACCTAAGGGAAATGTGAAAGTGAAAAGATGAAACCTCACAGTCCAATCTCTAAAGTCCTTTTGGACTTCATGAGTTGGAGTTAACGTTTATGCAATGTTGATAACAAGGAAAGGGGTAAAGGGGATCCTCGATCCTCAATACTCGATCAAATAGAAATATCCCTTAAGAGATTTCACTCACAAGTAAAGGGTAAAGGGAATCCCCAATCTCCAATACCCAATCAAGAAAGGGAACATATCCTCAAAAATACTTTATCGATAAACAAAGGGTTAAGGATATCTCTGATATCGAATACATGAGAGGCTTCTAAACTTAACAAAGTAATTCATTTTATAGGTATTAGGTATCAAGGATTCTTGATCCCTAATACCCAAAGTTTTTTAATAACTAAAGGATGAAATATTAAGTGTATATAATGATGCTAAAGGGTAAGGGGAAGGCCTGGAGGCCGATCCTCAAACCTGTTGTATAACTTTGGCTTGATAAAATATAACTTTGAGATAAGAATATATATGGCCTGCCATGATTTATCTTGCCATTTTTCTCTTCTTGGTGTAGGAAAATGACAATGCATGGTACTATTTTTTGCAAGAGATATACCTTCAAAGGATTCTGAGGAAATGAGTACCAATTTAGAGGATACCACCCAATAGAAAGGATGAATTATATTGTTCCAACCTAGTCCAATTGCTTTTCCAGATAACTAGAGATAGGTAAAGATCATTGTTGATATCTACCATTGTTTTGTGATGAGTGATGTTGCCAATGTTGTGTATGATGTGTTTTACTAGTGCCTCCCAAGAAAATATGTCCAAAGATGTGTGCAATATATACTCAAGAAACTAAAGCACATATCATGCACTTGAGTTATATGGTGTTAGGAATTTTGAAAGATCTATCTTGGTTCAGTTTAGATTTAATTGTTGTTTTCATTCTTCACTAATTTAGAAAGGTACTTGAGTGCAATTGAGGCACCTAGTTCAATATTATTTTATTCTTTAAGTTGAAGTTGACTCTAACTGGGGGCACTTAGTTGTGCTTTTATTTAATTTTAGTTTTATTTTTGTTAAAAAAAAAGCACTGGAGTTACTTCTAGTTATCTTTTTTTTTATCAAGTCCTCAATTTTAGGAACTTATGTCTCTATAAATGTTTGATTCTGGATCATTTCTAAAGGTCTAAATTCTTATGTAATTTTTACAACTAAAAGTTGTAATACAATCTTGGTGTGGAGTTTACCTATTCAATTTTGTATGAAAATCTTTGATTTATTTATCTAAGGATTACGCCTGTATTGCATGCATTAGGATTCAATACCATGGTGATGGTATAATCATTTTATTTTAATAAAAATTATTGAATTAATGAGACCTAGGTTAAATCTATGTATTTGAGTAGGATTTTATCCTAGATATGTGCGTGATTGACAACATTCTAATTGAATGAAACTCTAAAATATTATGTTTTTTAATTTCATTTGAAGATTTCACTCTATTGATAGTAGATGTGTGAATGGTATCTATGTTAATGGTTGTCTAAAAGTTCTTCTTTAAACCTATAGATGTGATTAATGGAATTCTTTGTGTTGTTGTCTAGATAGAGTTAGACTTATTTTAGTAATTTGTGTGGGTTTCTTTTGGAGTATCTCTTGTTACCCTATTCTCTTTTGTCTTTAATTTCAAAACATGGTTACTAAAATAGTTTAAAAGAGAAATAAATCATTTTAAATCTACTTATGTTCTATATGCAATCTAAGTCTAATCAATGAAATTATGATGTTGTGATTGTATTTAAATTCCCATATTTTCTAAAAAATCTAAATCCCTTGTGTAATCACATTGTTCTCACCTATGTGTTGTCCACACTACCAATGCCTAACTAGAAAGGAACCTTCAAGTAGTTTACACTGCTTTTCAAACTCTTGCAGCCCCTTAAAAGGAATTTCTAACTTTGGTTGCTCTTTAGTTGCTAATGACATCATAATAATATCATTCATTTTATACACACCAATTTCTAGCTTTGTGAATACCACTTCATTTGGAGCATTGTATGTAGTTATGACATGTTTCAACATAGGCTATCTTGATCTGGTTATTAAGGCCTTTCAATGGCAACCAAAGTTGAGTGAAGTCATTTTAGAACCATCCTCTTAAGTTCTTAGTCCATTCTTTGTTGGTGAGCATTCCATACATTTTGGGGATGTCTACTACATGTATATCAATATATTCTTGAACCTTGGGTTAGAAGGTAATTTCATATAAACATTGTTTAACTCTCTTATGACTTTGACTTTAGTTTTATCTAACTTGAGTAAAACTCTATTGGCAAGTATAGGTTTTATTCCTAGCTTCTAATAGATGGAATAGGGTATGATGTTACACGATCCCCTTGAGTCCACTAAATAGTTATGAAAATTTTTTATAAATAAACATATTGTTAACAGAAAAGGTGGCATTCTAGTTTTACCTTTGAAGATAGTTATGAAGGCATCAGAGGTATTAAGAGCTTGCCCTTTATCTTTTTGAGTGGGGCTAGAAAAATCTCTAATATTACTTCCCAAACATTTTAACAGTGCTTCTTTTTGGGCTGGCTAGTGTTGCAACCTATCATATATAGATATGTTGTCCTTTTTATCTTTAAATAATCTATAACATTGTATTTTTCTTCACTCTAAATTGGATTTTTTTGGGGGGTGAAGCTATTGGATCTAGTCTTCCACACAAATGGATTTTTGAAGAAAGAGGGTTGTTGTCCACATGAGGGTCTAGGGGAGTTGGATGTGAGCTTGGTGGAATCCCTTCAGTTAGAGGTTCCTTCCTACTCCTTAGATTATAGTTGCTCCTATTTTATTGGAAGGAAAAGATGTCATGGCTTTCTACTTCATTTTCATTTTCACAAGGGACTTTGAATGATTATTCCTGAGTAGAATGTCTTGGGTTGGTCTTGTAGGAATATACCATCATAACATTCATGCCACTAGTAGAGGTTTGAGAATTACCTTGCATTAATGATGATATTCTCTACAGGTCTGAGAAATTGGCCTCACTATGACCATATGTTTCATAAAATCTATAGCCAAGGTTGTCTATAGAATCTACCATATTAGCACCATCTAAGGGGTTGGGAACTCCTCCAAAGTTAGGTAATGTATTCCAAGTTCAATTTCCTCTTTCAGAATTGAATCCTCTTTTTTGAAACACTTGGTTGTTTTGACTATTTCCTTGGTTCTGACCAAAGCCCTAGTTATTTTGATTGTGAGTGTTCCCACCTTGGGAAGGATTAAATTTTAGATGTGTCATTTTATTTGTCATTTGAGATAGCATCTTTTTCATGGCCTCCATCTCTAAATGCAACTAACCATTTTGACCTAAGTTAGATAATGATATTGGTTTCTCAAAAAATGGTTTGGTTGGCTGTCCTGCACCATTTTGTATGTTGGATTCCTATCCATAACTTAGATAAGTAAGCGTAGGTATGGTGAGGGTTTGCTAGATAGTGGATTGATATGGCAATAGGTTTTGGAAATTAGTTTACTATTCTAGTGATGGGATTCCTCAATGGTGTATGGTTTGTTAAATAATTACTTATAATAGAGTTTGGTTGTCCATTACTAGAGGACCAATGGATGGAAAAGATCCAAAAAAGTTTCCCACTTGTTGATCCAGTTTTTGGTAAATTGTGATGGCTTCTTGATAGATTTTATCCAATGTATTCCTATCATTTTTGTGTAAGCTCCTCAAGAATAAAGTAGTGAAAGTGTCAATAGATCTCAGGTAAGTTTGGATGGATGCTAATTTTGGTATCATATATAGGATTTCTAACTTCTTGTATGTCTTGTGGAATCTAGTGTTATATATACTAATTGGCTTGTTTAGCTCCTTCCTACAAGTTATGAATTGATGGTAAAAAATAGTAGGATTTGTATATATTTTGAATTGGTTTAGAAACTTATCTTCTAGATCATGCCAAGTGTGGATCATTCCTCTAGGAAGGTGTAGATACTGATTGAATGCAAATTATCCCAAGGAATATGAAAAAATATAAAAGCCTTGTCTTAGTGAGCAATTTGTGCTCAATTTCTTATTTATTTAAAAAAATTTACATGATCTTCTATTGTCTTTCCTTCATTGTAAATAGATTTAAGAAAAAAAAATTGGGGTCTTAGGAAAGTCATGTAAATCTCCTTTTATGTCCAATGGGTAACTTTTTTATCATAAAAAATGCCATCTATAATGGCAAAGGTGCAACAATAGTTGTGGTTCAGGGTGTTACTAGACTTATAGGCTATGATAGAAAACATAAGCCTAGTGGTGGAGCTACAAGGTTGGAAGCTTAACCTTTAGATTTACCCTTTTCGCTCTACAATTTCCTATGTTGGAGTGATTCAATCAGATCGCCTTTGTCAAGAGAAGACATGAGGACTCTACAATATCTTTCTACAAAGAATGACCCAATTTTTTTGAGCTTTTTTGGTTCAAGGCCCTCCTTCTAGCACCAATTCTATTGAAGGGGATGTTAGTCACTTACTACAAGACAATAATATTATTTCCCCTCTTGAAAAGAAGTGTAAACTACTCCAAGGTTCCTTTCTAGTCAGGTTTTGATAGTGTGGATGAAATAGAGATGAGAAAAATATGATTACATGAGGGATCTAGATTTTTTAGAAAAGCTGAGAATTTAAATATAATCACAACATAATAATTCCAATGATGAGACTTAGATTGCATATAGAACATAAACAAATTTAAAACAAATTATTGCTCTTTTAAACTATTTTCACAACCATGTTTCAAAATAAAAGAAAAAAGAGAATAGGCTAACAAGAGATATTGCAAAAGACACCTACAAAAATTATTGAAATAAATATAACTCTATGTGGACAATGCCATAAAGAATTTTGTTAACCACGTCTATAGGTTTAAATAAGATCTTGAAGAAAACCATTAACATAGATATCATTCACACATCTACTATTAATGGACTGCAATCTTCAAAGGAAATTCAAATCCATAAGATTTTCAAATTTCACTCAACCAAAATGTCATTAGTCACCCACAAATCTAGGTCAAGATCCTACTTAATTACAAAAATTTAACTCATATCTTATTAATTTTAAATAAAATAAAATGATTACACCATCACCATGGTGTTGAATCCTAATGCATGCAATACATGCATAATCCTCAAATAAATAAATCAAATATTTTTGCACAAAAGTTAGCAAGTAAACTCCACATCGAGATTGTATTGTTTGTAGTTGCAAAAATTACATAAGAATTTAGACCTTTAGAATTGATCTAGAATAAAATTTTTATAGAGAAATAAATTCCTAAAACAGTGGACTTGATAAAAAATCTAACTGGAAGTACCTCCAACACTTGAGTTTATAACTAAAAAAAAACTAAAAAAATTAAATAAAATCAAAATTGGGTGCCCCAGTTGGAGTTGAGTTCAACATAAATAATAAAATAAGATTGAAATGGGCTCCCCATTTGCAATCAATTCTCTTTCTAAATTAGAGAAGCATGAAAAAAAAACTAGACATAAATTGAAAAAAATGGCAGTCTTCAAAATTCCTAACACCACAAAACTCAAGCACATGATATGTGCTTTGATTTCTCTAGTAGATATAACACATGTATTTGGAAATATTTTACTTGGGTGGAACTAAAAAAACAAATCATTCATAGAATTGGTAGTGTCACTCATCACAAAACATGGGTAGATATCAATAGCGATCTCCACCAATACCGATTATTTGGCAAAGTGATTAGACTAGATTAGAACGATTTTATTCATCCTTTCCATTAGGTGGTATCTTCTATATTTGTACTTAATTTCCTTAGAATCCTTCAAAGGGATATCACCTTTAAAAACTAGTACCATGCATTATCATTTTCCTACACCAAGAAGAGAAAAATTGTAAGATAAATCATGTTAGGCCATACATACTCTTATCTGAAAGTTATAATTTTTCAAGCTAAAGTTATACAATAGCTTTGGGGATTGGCCTTTGGGCCTTCCCCTTACCCTTTTCCATTGGTATATACACTTGATATTTCATCCTTTTGTTATGAAAATTCTTCAAGTATCGGGGATCCGAAATCCCCAATGATACCTATGAAATGAATTACTTTGCTAAGTTTCAAAGCCTCTCAAGTATCAGATATCAAAGATATCCTTTACCCTTTGTTTATTAATAAAGTCTTTCTAAGGATATATTCCATCTCACAATCAAGTATTGGGGATCAGGGATCCCCTTTACCCTTTACTTGTCACCAAACTCTCCCAAGGGATATTTGTATTTGATTGGGTATTCGGGATTGGGGATCAAGGATCTTGTTTACCCCTTTCCTTGTTATTGGTACTGTGTAAATGGTACTTGTGACTTGCAAATTCTAAAAGGAATTTAGAGATCAGATTGTAGGGTTTCATCTTTTCACTTTCATGTTTCCCTTAGGTATTAACACAAAAATCCTTGCACCCAAGGCTTGATTCACATTTTATTTATCTAACTTGATTTTCTTTGAAAGGTTTTTAATGAAGTCTTTCTTGGTAAATTTACCATAATGAAAAAAATCCTTTGTGATGGTGGATATCAAAGGTTGGGGGTTTGTCATACCTCCTACCTCTATAAGGAAATGGCCAAATGGGATTCTTTGCATTCCATATCAAAATAATAAACTAAAGACCAATATTTCTAGCTATGTGTAATGTTACATGCAAAAATCAATGATAGAAGGTCATGGATCCTCAATACTCTTTGTATCTCTCTAAGAAAGATGCTAGGAGGATCTCTGAATTTTGATGTTTGAAATTCATGTATCATGTCGACTAATTAAAAGGTAAGGTCATTGGTCA